>JBANCZ010000023.1:0-55468 GCA_037040025.1 Sphaerogastrella javana | reverse complement strand
TTCTTGTTTACAGAAAACAAGAGTAAGGGAAGGTAAGAGATCCTTTTTTTTTTTTTTTTTTTTTTTTTTTAACACTGGGTATATTTTTTTAACGAATATGAATTCCAAATTAATATGATTCATTAATCTGAATTTTACTGAATATATAGTCTTAGAAAAGCTTTAATCTTTGGCATTGTACGAAGATACATCAGGTGATGCTATGTATTAATGGTTATTTTTGAGTATGCGTTGAATAAGAACTTAGGTGTAAACGATAGGAAAAATTAAGAAAACACTATGCACCTGCAAACGTACCCTCCACAATCAAATGAATGGCATGACGATCGGTGCCGCGTTCGTTCTCCACAACGAGATAGTACGGGCGCGAGTCATGCTCATCCGTTTGCTGTATGTGCAACGTGGACAGGTAGCAGTCCTCGCGTGCATCCTGTAGGACGTCATCAGCACGGAAACGATCTGAAATCAAAGGAGAGAACAAGCTTTAACATTACATCTGAAGACAAAGACTTCGCCGATATACAACAAAATTTAAAGCGATATTTGCCCAAGGCACAGTGGGGCGTATGTGCAACAGGAAAATGTTGCAACACGCCCTTTACCACTGCAGTCAGTGGGGTGATAGTTGGACTACATGCTCGAAACGACAGTCAGACGGACAGGCGGCTAGATGGTTAGACATATAGACAAGACAACTAGACTGATGGACAGACAGCCGGATGAGCACGCAGACAAGCTGAAAATGAAGAGTAATGCGCGAGATTTGCCGGTTGCAACTGCTGCTGCAGCTGCAGCTCGACTTGTACACCAGCACAGTACAGTCGCAAATTCCGAAAAAAAAACCGACTGCATGTGGGGGTAAAGTGACAGTGACTCGCTAACTCGCTTTCGCTGTCTGGTGAATCTGGGATTACCGTTCGGACTGACAGGCGTGGGAAGTCTGTGCCAGCAGCTGCTGAACCAGGAGACATTTCCTACTGGAGCAATGCTGCTGCAGCAATGTTAGCAATTGGCATGAGGGCAGCTGCCAGTGCTAATGCCATACTAGCGCCACGACCAGCACCAGCACCAGCACCAGCACTAGCACCACATGATGCGTCTGATTCAGGCTCTTGTAATTTGTCTTGATTTGTGCAATGTCAAAATTGGCAGCTATGGATAACGCTTTGTTAATGAGCACTCGAGTGATCCACGTGGTAACAACTGTAGATGCCACCGTTAGTTGCCCCTATAGCAGAGTCTTTCATCCCTTAATATAGATGCAGCCTTTTTATTTTAATTAATATGGCTTTAGATGCACCAGCGAGAGTACACACCTATGCCCGATCCGGCCTCCAATCGCAATGAGCCCCATTCCCATGCCACTCGCTCCGGCCTTGGATCTGCGCAGACCACCATTGTGAGGGTCGCTGGTTCGCCACGCTTTACGGAGACCGTGTGCATAGATGGATGTAGACGCAACACCTGTGGCGCACCTGTAATATAAATAACGGATATTCAACATTAGTTACGGTATATAAGTTAAATCGAATAGAGGCTCAACCTAAAGAGTCTGTTTCAATATGAATTTCATACTATTGATATATGTGTAATTAGAAGTCGTTATTTAATCGGTCCATTTTTGATACTTTCTTGTCAGAATATGTATTAGTTACTTAATATATTTGAGATTATTGACTATATTATTACATTTAAGTCTTATTATGAGGTTTGACAGCCAATGTGATCCAATTAAACTACAACATTATGTTTAATGCTAAACATTTCGTCCATATTCCATTATTTTGCACTTTTTATTTTGGTTTGATTTTTATTTCCATTACGACATGCCTTCCATATAGATAATTGCCTGACTGTTGTCGTCAATGTTGTTATTTGGTTTGTCCTACTATCTACTGTATTACAAATGATTCTCGCCTCTTTGGTATTCTGTTGCCACTCTATATATGTACCATACTCTTAATCATTTGCATTGTGATTGTAACAAACCAATAATAATCCGCAATTCCCACAACATTGTTCGCTGATAATGCAACATAATAGTTGGTTTATAAATAAACACGAAATAATAACTGAAAAACTAAAATATACACAGGGACCGAAATAACAAAATACTTTTAAACATAACAAAATACCATTTAATGCACTGATGCTGTAATTTCACGGGGAATACGAACTAAATTCAACTAGAATTCCCCCAGGCAAAACCGCATTTCAAACATTTAAAAAGCATCTCCGTTGTAAAACAAAAAATGCATAAATACTGACATATGTTGTATTCAGTGTTGTTGGTGTTTTTGTTGCGTTTTGGCCTTGGGCAGGGTATTTGCTAGTCGTGCAAGTTCTGCACATAATAAGCTACATTTTCGTTACATTTTTTTCTATTTATTATTTTTGTAGCTGTTGTTAGTTAACTAGTTCGTTAGTTACTTTACACACACTCACACACTACATGCACTTTATATATGTGACTGTGTGTGTGTGTGTGTGTGTGTGTATCTATGTGTATGTGCTTTTTGTCAATGTATATAGAATTCCTTCTCCTCGCTTGCTTTTTGCTTTTTTTATGCTTCGTCGTGCTAAATTGCTCGTGTCCTTGGTCGGTCATAAATTATGTACGTGCTGTGGTATTCAGCACTAAATTTAAATATATATATATAGATATATATATATATACATATCTTTATATATATACATATATATACATATATATATACATCTGTATATATGTATTTTTTCACTCTCTCGCTTCAGTTGTCTCTTTCTCACTGACTGCAGTTTAGCCCGTGGCAGTGTCCATGGCAGTTGGTCTTGCTTTTTGCCTTTTTTGAGAGTTTTTTGTTTTTATTTCTTTGGTTTTTTTTCTGTGGTGTGGTCATAAGTTCATTTTGATTTTGTGCTACATTTTTGTTTAGTCTGTTACTGCAACTAGAGGCGCCAAATTGGCGACGAGGGAGTCGGCAGTGTGCGCCGCATGCAGAAAAGGCAGCAGGAGGAGCAGTGGCAACGGGAAAAATCGCAGGCGCTTAAAATGTTTTCGACGCGTTCGCCGCTCGCAGTTTTTTAATGGAGTTTTGTGCTATTTTAAGTGAGCATTAGAGAGAGATAAAGTTAAGAGGGATATAAACTAAGAGAGAGAAAGAGAGAGAGAGAGAGAGAGAGAGAGAGAGAGAGAGAGAAACAGAGAGACGGAGAAAAAAAATACTGCAAGGAAGGGTTAGTCATTTAAAGTGAGAGAAAAAGTGGGAGTTGCAGTTGATTTGGGCTCATATGAGACATACACACTGAGTTTCACCTTTAGGCGCCATTGAAAATGTTGCTATTTTACAACACTTCTATATTGCATTCTACATTTGTTCTTACTGATTTTGTCATTTGTTTTGTTTTGGCCAACAGCTTGCCCAACATTTGCTATTATTGTGTCAAATATAATTTATTCCACTATTTACACAAATTTGTTAGATTTACTACAAATTATGTTAGAAGAATATTAGGATAAAGTTGAAGATTTTTTGTTTGTTTACATATTTATTACTTTTTTTTTAATATTGAAATAAATATTATTTTTATTATTTCTATTTTTGTTTAAATCTTAGTTGTATTGATGGAAAAGTTTTGGTTTCGGGATATTTTCATTGATTCAGCCGTTAAAATTGTAGGTCAAAAGTATCTTCTAGTCGATCAACATGCTGCAATTTTATTTTGTATCTGTATATATTAGGTTTAGTGTTCAATAATGATTCAAATTACTTATAAAGTATTTAAGTTAAGCATTGTGTAGTAGTAATAGTATAATATTATATATAGTTATATTTAATGAGCTACTCTTCTTCTTTTCATGTGTAGAGTATCTACAAGTCAAGCAGACTACATGCTAAAGTCCTTAGTGGTCTTTGCAATTTTACTGCCTTTTGCGGTGTTTTTCTTTTTTCTGCTTTAACTCTGGCGACAGTTGTGGCTGTAGTCATATTTTGTGGCATTTGCGGCCTTTGCGGTGCTACAGCTCTGCTGCTCCTCGCTTGGACTGACCACTACCATATACACAGTACATAAAACATAACTGGAATACACAAGACACTTACCCACAACTTGAAGCGACACTGGATCGGATATAGCCACACGCTCCTGCCCATTGATATAGCTGGTGGCCCGGCATTCATATTCGCCTTGGTATTCGTAGGTCACATTATCGATGACGAGACGCGGCTCATTGCCGCGCTCTACGTACTTGGAGCCATGCGATATTCTGTGAAGAAATTTCAAATTAAAATGTAAATATACTACGATGCATTATCTACTAACTACGCGCTGTAATAACTAACTTCAATCAGTTGCATATGCAGAAAATACTATTAAAAATTTCTAAAAAATATACCATACTTTTACGCAAAAAATGCTGTCTCTGTATTTTTTAATGGGTTTCTGTGCGTGTTTTGTGGGTTGCACCACCTTTTTGAACTCTAACCGTTTGGGCCAAAAATGCAGCAGCCACATTGCTGCACAGGGTGGCAGGGCAAGAAGGTGGCCGGGCTGCCGGGTGGCAAGTTGGCAAGGCACTTTGGCAGCTGTTGCAATATTGAAAATTGCGTATGTGGCCAAGCGAGATATTTTTCGTTCGTATCGTTTCGTCAGCTCGCTCGAGCGGTGCTCGTTCGTTTGATAATGTTCGGTTGCTTCCTTGCACAAAAAAGTATTTGATACATTTTTTAATATGAGAAATGCCTTTTATGTTGCGAAATGCTTTCAGTATCAGTATTAACAGCAAATGTATTCCACTCTCACTCCCACTGCCTTGCCTATCTCCAGCCACTTTGCTCTTCTCTTATTTAAGTGATTGTGCGCCCAGACAAATTCCTTTGATATTCGCACATATTTTACTTGGTCGGGCTTATGTTCCGATATTTTTTATAGTAGCTGTCGCTGGCTTAAAGCCCTAATTAAATAGCTTCGGTCTTTTCAATCTGCATGAACAGCGCAATTAAAAGCCATTGGAGTGCGAATCTTATATGATGCAATCATTCAATGGTTGAACGTTTTAAACGCCGTCCAATTGCAAATGAAGTCGCAAAACTCCCATTGGAGTAATTTCAAAAGTTTCTTACAAAGCAAATATGGTCATCTCGTGTTATTCAAAGGAACGACGAGTATTCGCCTCACTTGCTGGCAGTAAAGCTCAACAGATCTTACGTAAATCAAAATGACAATCGGTTTGCTTTGACGGAATACCCTGTACAGATATTTCCATCTTGATTGTACTAAAGTGCACAGTGGTTAACTATACCAATTAGAATATATATAATATAATAATATCAGAAAGTTTACTTTATATTCAAAATATCATATCATATCATTAAATCTTATCACTGTCTTACAGTACGCTACCACTTTTTGTAGGGATCTATTCAATTGATGCAATAAACAATAAGAGTAGCCTCAGATTAGGAGTGGGTAAGCTAAGTGGTTGGACAGTATTACGACTGCATTTGCATACGTTCGACTGGCGGGGCCTACATCTTGAGGGGGGCCATACTGGATGGGAACCAAACCACCTGAGCACATGTAGGCTGTCAACGAAGCTCTCACAGTATTGATTCATGGCTCAACTGACACACACATATACATGTCGTCTGGTGTATTGTAGGTTTTGCATGGCATGCTTCATTAAATGGGGAGAGGGGAATCAGAGAAAGCAAGTGTGAGATGGTAAGAGGGGAGTGAGGGAATACGAGTGGAAGTTAAATTAGTTTTCAACAATTGACATTTAATTTGTGATAAACACGCGCGCGGCACGCTTCATTAAGTCAACACGCCACCGAGTGTTGCATGTGGCATTTATTATTAGGAATTTGACGCTTCAAGAGCGTTACAAAACTGCTGAAGGCAAGTGAATAGCAAGAGACGAAGTGAGAGAGAAAGATAAAGAGAGAGAGAGAGAGGAAGAGGGTTCATATGAGGTAAAGGCAACATCATCAAATGAAATCACAAATCACGTACTCTCACAACGTTGTCTCTGATCTGCTTGAAGTTTGCCAGGCGCCAAGGAAGTGGGAGTAGGTGGCACGTGCATGATGAGTGTTTCGATTTTTCCAACTCTCGACGAATGCCTGTTGAATGGACAAACGGTTGAATGAAAAGGCAAAGATCTGAGCAACTGAACAGCCGGACAACCATACAGTCAAGCTGACTGGTGAATGAGTGGGGCAGGGCATGTCGCTGCTTTGCATACTAATTTAGTGCAGAAAGACGTTTGCAGCCAAAGAACTTGAAGTTGCAATCAAAAGGTTGCCACACACACACACATACGCTGTGCCTGCTCACCCCTCATTCGGGACTCCCACATGCCGCCATCATGATTTTTGTGCACAATTTCCGCTGTGCAGCTAATTAAAATGACGCAAACAGCAAGAGTAATAGATTTATTTTTTGCGGGCGTGGCAGCAGCAGCATCAGCAGCTGTCTGTCTGTCTGTATGTCTGTCTGTATGTCTGCATGTCTGTATGTCTATCCAGCTGACTCTCTGCCTGCTGTTGCACACAGCAATATGGAACAGGAAGCGCGACCATACGCTGAAAATGTAGAGCCTGAAGTGTTGTGGGGAGTAGATGAGTGAAGTGAAAAACTCATTACAGTTAAAGTTTGCTTTCTAGTAATTTAGTAGCTGCTTGCAGTGGATTATTTAACTTTATGTTGCAGTTTTATCACAACATAATGACTTAAACTGTATCTTGGCAGTGAATATGAGGATGAAGATGAAAAATTCAATGCACAAATAAAAGGAAATTTGTCAAATTCCATTAAAAAAGGTTAAGGAAATCAAGTTTCTAAAATTAGAAACACTCGTTTTTATAATATAAATTATATTAATAATTTATAATATAAATTTTGGGTGTCTAAAAATTTAAAACCTTTTGCTTCAAAAGCTTTTAAAAGGAAGTAAAAAGTTTTGTTAAAAAAATTGGCATTTTCAGAAATATATAGTATATAAAGTTTTATGCTATAATGTATCCAAATAATTATTTCCTTTAAGTCGTGAACTGTTCATTAAAGCTTATTTATATACGATATTTAATGCACCCATGAGTTTTCATCATCCGCAATTTATCCAGCTCCAATTATGTTATAAATGTACCATATGAAATTCATTTTAAAGCCCCTTAAATAAATATTTATGAGACATACTCGTACAGAGTATGACTGGTAGAAGTTCAAGCAGTAAAGTCCAAGCGCAGCCGGCATTAAATTTTGCTCCAAATGAACCATAAATACACAGAAACTCGATACCATCATTTCTCCAGTGAACTACATTAGACACACAGTTCGAGTGTATGCAACACGAAATGCAACGTCAAGGTATATTTATGGAGCAGTCCGAGAGAATGCAACGCAAAATGGTGCAGCCTGCCGCACTTTGAGGTTGAGGTTGATGTTGAGGTTGAGCTGAAAGCGTGTCGTGGTGGGGTTATTTGCGCACTCACCTCTGAACCCATTTGTAGGCCGGCATTGGATTGCCATCGGCGACGCATTCGAAGGCGGCTGGACTGAAGAGCGGTGCTGTGGTTAGGCGGTCCGGTCCGGCTGAAATAATTTTCGGTGCATCTATGGCAAAATAAACAAAGCAAGATGGAGAGACAAGTGAGAATGTTAATACAAAATTAAGGCAGAAGTTGGCCAAGCAAAGCAAATTCTGAAACAACAGCAGCAGCTTCAAAAGATAAACACGAAATGTATCTGAACTCACATTTCACGTCCAGCTGCACCGACAACTGCTCCGAGGTGCCCGCCGAGTTCTGCGCCTGGCAGGTGTACAGGCCGGCATCACGCCGTCCGACAGGACGCAACTGCAATGTTTCCTACGAATTGAAAGACAGACAGAGACAGAAGAGAGACAGAGAGAGAGAGAGAAAGGTGAGTTCGCAATTTAATACAATTACAAATTTCTGCTACACTTAAGATAAGTACGCAGACGGAAGACGTCGCTATTTTTGGCTAGATATTCAGCTCAGCTGAACTGAATTCAACCGAACTGAACTGAACGGAACTGAGGTGAGCTTACCTGCAAGCTGGCTATCTCAGAGCGTCCGGCACGTCGCCAAACTATGCTGGCCGGCGGATTGGCATCGGCCACGCAGCGCAGCACAAGTGCATCCTTATCCTCTTCCAAGTCGATTTCCGGTGAGCCAATTAGACGAATGGTTGGCGCGTCTGCAAAAGGCACAAGATGAACCAAAAACCCAAAACTTTACTAAGGAAAACAAGCAACACAAGCAACAGCAACAGAAACAGCAATATGAAACAAGGAAACAAGATACAAGAAACTTGCCAAAGAGATGCAAGTCAACAAGGCAGCTAAAAGTTATCCTTGTCGTTCTCATTTCTGTCCACATCGTCGTCTCGTTGAATTGCTTAACAAAACAGGAAATTGCAGCAAATTGTAGCTAATTGAATTGTTACAGCTGTTTGGCCTCCTGTCTGTGTCCCTTATTCCATTTTTCCCTCTATCCCTCGACTACTATCTCTACTGAATGTTTTGTTTTTGACTTTAAGCCAAAATGAAATGACTGCAATCAACTAGCTTCTTTTGGCCTGCGTCCTGACCAAGGACACATAGCCGAAGGCTTCTTCTAGCTCTGGCTCCACTCAGCTATAAATGCATTATGCTATGGCAGTTGGTTTTATAATTTCAACAGGAAATGGCCAATGCATTTCAGAGATACCGACAGGGTATATGCGTCTACAGGCCGTAAATATAAAAACGGTCTTCAGTGGTACGTTGAACTAGAAGATATAGTGGCATCAATACCATTAATTAAGCAATTGAAGGTGCTCTCAAATGAGACATATATTTATATTTTCTAGTTTGTCTTTTCACGTCATAAAATCAACTATTATTTTAGATTAATTTGGCGAGAGCTCTTTTCTAAGAAAGCCTTAAAAGTGCAGCTGCCTGATTCATTTGTTTGGCTTTCCATTCACTCGGCACTTACATTTGACATCCATGCGCGCCTCCACCGGCACAGATTTGGCTTCATAGTTTTCATGGAAGGCCACGCAGCGTAGCATATCACCATGACGCTCGCGCATGGCGGACACCTGCACCACAGAGGTGGCGGACCAGGTGCGTGTGTTGTCCGGTTCGGTGGCATTCACTTGCGGGTGTATTGGAGAAATTTCCTGGTCACCTGTACAAAGATAGACAGAAACACAGACAGAGAGAGAGAGAGAGAGTGCAACTCGTAGAAATTAATTAACGTGGCAATGTCGGAGAGGTCGGAGGATAGCAAGTGCAATCAAAAGGATAACAAGCGGAACCGCTTCATCTGAGAAACACTTACCCAAATACCACCGCAATGTTGCCGGGGGATTACCATAATGTGAGGCGCATTTGACAGTCGCCACGGCGCCTGCATCTACGGTTATGTTGTGTCCTGGTGGCAGTGGAGCACCCTCGTATTCCAAACGTGGACGTTGTGGCGCCACTATAAATGCAATACAAAAACAATATATGTGTGAGAGAGTCACCTAGATTGAGAGAGACCATTAAGTTGGAAGTAGTTTTGCATTTATAAAGTCTACAACATATTCAGCTTAAACACAGGTTGAATAGGCAAAATGTTATAAAACTTAATCACACTAGATAAATCCTTTTGATAAGATATGCATATGCAATAGTAAGCCAGCATGGGGCAACACTGAAGGAAAAGTAATTAAAATACATGAGAAACATGACAATTGCAAAATATATAATTGAATTCAAATCTTACTTTAAGGAGTCGTATATTTTGTTTAGGCCAATGATGTATAATCATAAAAAAAGCGCATTATATTTTTTGTATAAAAAAAAATTTAGTGATTTTTATCTTTTGGATTTTCAGACGGTGTATTTTGCTTGTTCCTTCTATAAATCAAAGCGAATAGTTGCTAATAGACGAAAAATTAATCATACGCAACGATGGCAAATTCACGAATTGATTTTCTTAAGGGATTTGTTTTTCAGTTCGAAATTGGGAATTGGTATTTGCGTTGGAGTGGAAGTAGAAGTGGGAGTAAGACTGATAATGAATTGAAAGAGATGTAGACTTACCACGTACGACCAATCGCACCGGTTGACTGGTCAGCGCATCCTGTGCGGTGAAATCACTGGCCGTCACTTGGCACTCCCACAGGCCGTCATCGAAGTCTAGGGTAGCGGAGCGTATCCACAGGGAGCAATCGCCGCCTATTTGCATTGGTGGCGGCGGATGAAGATCGAGTTGTAAGATGCCACTGCCGGTCGTTGGACGTGAGGCCCATTCGTATTTCTTCGGATAGATGCCCACAGGCTGAAAGACAGATACGGATGGGGAGGGCAAAAGTTGCATTAGTCGAAACAATGTAGTTGAAATGAAGTGGGCGTAACTGGGGGCATGTAACCTAAACGACATGTTTAGCATGTTTAACTTTTCGATTTAGTCAGGCGTATAATTTCGTCTACGATTTGCCGCACGCACACACACACACACACACAAAGAGACAGACAGACAGACGAGGTTAGATATACTCTCAGTTCGACTATTGAATGGAGCTGACCAGTCGCGTACACCCCCGCTTGAATCTGCAGCTGTCGATGCTCTCGGTGCTGTCGATGCTCTCAATGCTGTAGGTGCTGTCGGTGCTGTCGGTGCTATCCGTGCTGTCTGAATGCCAGTTTCAACTACGTGTCGTTTGGGTTTACTTACAGGGAAATTTCTAGTTGTTTTTGCGCTGTTGTTATTGTTTTTTGTTGTTGCTGTTGTTGCTGTTTCTAAATTGGCATTAGTTTGTTTGGCTAATTGGAAATTAAATTACAATTAGTGATCTTTGAGCATGCCATCCCGTTACCCGCCCACGTCCTCTGTTCGTTCTCAATTTAAGTATTTGCTGCCCTTACTCTCAATCACCCGCATGCCGCTTTGCCTGGCGCCATTGCCATAGATACTTAATTGCGTTTTCCTGTCTGCCTGTCTGTCTGTCTGTGTGATTGTATTTCTGTCTGACTGTCTGTCCATTCATATTGGTGATTTAACCTTTAACTAATGTCTGCCATTTTAATGGGTTAAATTAATTGTAACGCTTTATCTTTATCTCACAAATGTTCATTCAACATATGCTCGGGTCAAAGCTCAGATACTTTATGAACGATTAGATCCTTTTAATTGATTATCTGCTATTATATGTTTTACTTAAGTATCATTAAAAAAACAAAATGACGAGGGAAATTCTTAGAAGACATTTTTGCTTCTGTCAAATTTAAAACCTTAAAAATATCCAATCGGAATGCTGGATTGTATAGAGTAAAATACTGGTAACTAAGAATAAATTCTTTAAAACTATGAAAAATTTTTCGTATTTCTATGTATGAAGTGAACACTGCCTAAATTTCGAACATACTTAAGCACACAAGTTAAATATTGAAAATAAATTATTGGAAGTGATACAAAGGTAGGTAAATGGCATCAGGGAAATTCGTATGCAGAAATACCGGCATATAAATTTGTAGACACATTTTTACGTATTTGTATGTCCTTTTTCTTTGAGAAAATATATACATATATTAGATAGATAGAAAAGATCTAAAAGAGAGGAGCCAGAAGTCGGAATAGAGGCAACGGCATGCATTCGCAAGATATTTTAAATTTTATTTTATTTTAGTTTCAGACAGTTTTGAATGTGGCATATCTTGGGTAACCATCGTCTGGTAGGGTTAAGCAGCTGTCATTTGTGTCTATGTTTTTGTGTGTATGTGTGTATGTGTGCATGTGTTTATTTGTGTTGCCCAAAATGTAAAAGCAAGCCATAAAAAAACATCTACAGTATATGCGTGTAACAGTCTGAATAACAATTTCGGAAAAAAAAACAACAAATTTGTTTTTGTCTCTACAGTTATTTGTGGAATACGTATGTTTATGTGTGTATTTATGTGTATATATTTATTTGTGCATGTGCATGTGGTTCAAGCTTCCATAAAAGAGTAAACCAAAATCGTTTCCAATTGACATAATTTTCTATTATCCCTTTACTGTGGTCCAACCGTTTGTACCCTGTGCGTAAAAAATACAAACTGTTGTATTACACCACAATATATATATGATCATATATACATATGTATCGTCAGGTGCTTTAGCTTAACTCTTTAAACTTTGAATTATATAGTTGTGTTCCTTTCTAATTGCAATGTAATTTGACATTAAATGTTTATCAACATTATCATATCATTTTGATTTAAGTTTCTCCATAGCTAATCGCATTGATATTGAAATAAAATGTCTATATTTCAAAAATTGTTTGTCGTTCCAAAATTGTACCATTCTCTAAGAGTGTTGCTCGTCGCTTCATATGTTGACTGAGGTGAGCTATCTATTAGCATTTGAAATGTGTCTCTTAATTTGCATTTACCATAAGTATTTATGAACTCTGACTGGTCATAGCTTAGGCAACTAAGACCCAATTGAAATTCCAAGTGTCGTTTCCGAGTTTTGGGACAAACAAGAATACCCTCGCAAATCGTGCCGTAGACGTGTACAAATATATTATATATTATATAAATATATACGTATTTATATGTATATATATGTATATGGCAATCGTCTACTTATGATAACTACGAAGAAGAATATATGAAACTACACAAACGTCATGTTCAAATGGGAAAGTTATTTAAAAAAAAAGAAAAACAAACAAACATCAAGAAAAACAACAATCCAACAATTGCCATAAATATGCAAAAATAAGTAGAATTTTAAATGAAAGGCAAACAACAAGAACAGAAGTTGTATAAGGAGCAGCAACAGAAACACCAGCAGCAGCAGAACCAACAGCAACAGAACCAACAGCAGCAACTTTATGCATAGCAAGGGTTTGCGAGGGCCGCTCTACATATTCGTTGAATAAGTAAATACAGCAAGTAGATATATGAATTCAATAATTTATCGTTTAAATAAGGAAATAATTGTTTTAAACAATTATAAACCTCTTATAAAAACGTTGAAAACAAAAAAAAAAATTTATGTATATTCAAAGTTATAAAAGAAGAGACTCATAAGCATTACAACATACGTTAATTACAGCAGTAGCAAAGAGAATATGTGTTTAGGTATTAATAAATTTCTACATATTTATTGCAATAATTTTGTTATAGATTTCAGCAACGATCAACCCTTGTTGAAGGGTTCGCTAATGCATATATAAAAATGAACGCTCGATGCATGCAAATATATTTCTTAGCCATGGAACGTATGTGTCTTGTGTACTGTATAGGGATAGTAACTTCTTCTTAGTGCATAAGACATGCACATTCTCCTATACTGAGGACATGATGCAAACATTTAAGTAGATGCTGCAAATCGACTCGAATGCGATGCAATACCATGCAATAACGTATTGCTATGTGTAGCATATGAAAAGGGACATTTGAAATGCTTTGTGATTTTTGTCATGCAAAAGGAGCTCCCATTTGATTTTGCATATGAACCGCAAGGGAAAGCGCACAGAGAAGGGGAGCGGTAAATAAAAGTTATGCTACAAGCGCATACAAATGCCATGAATAACAAGCAGTGAAACCATCTAGGAAATAGACTTTCAAGAAGGAGCACCAGCTCAAAGAAAAGAGTAGAAAACAAAGTCTTTTGCTTATATGAAAATCAGCAGGCACATAATGAGTTCAGTCTAGGTCAGATCTATTTCAAAACATGCAAATTAACACCAGACCATAGACGAAATTCAAACTAGCCACTTTTGTCAAGTTTGTGTTGAATCTCGAAAAAGGTATTGTTCGTCCACTCGATGGAACGATGTATGGCAAAGCACAAAGACCAATTTAATTGCATTGCCATTCCTGTCGTTACCAAGTTTGTTTCAGCTGGCGTATCAGTTTGGTTTCACCGAGCAAGCATGCATGATGAAAAAATGTTTCTCATTTTGTAGTCAGGTAAAATAATGCAAATCTCTAGTTCAATTTTTAGAGAGCAGTCTGCATACATTTATGTGTGCGTATGTATCTATGTGTATGGGTATATTAGTGGCGTGCCGTAATGGTCTTTTCATGTAGTTTTTATTTCAGGTGTGCTATGGCTTCTAATTGAGTTTTGCGGGGAGGAAAACATATGCATAAACTTCATTATGACAAAATTTTCGCATACAAATACTTTTCACACAAAAATTCTATATTCAAGTTTAGTTTTAATTTATATTTGAAACAATCTAGGAAACTCAGTAAAACTAACCTACTCAAAAGTAAAAGTACATAGACGAAGCCATCCAGGGAAATCTAAATATTCATAATAATAATCAAATTTCATTCTACGAACAACCTAATTGTTTTGGATAAACTATTATTTAGGAATCCCTGAGAATATTTGAGGTTAATTAAGTGCAGGCTTTTTATATTTCATTTATTTTTATATAATATTTCCCGATATAAACAAAAAAGAAAGTTCAATAACAGAACATTTAACCCGTTTAGGTAAGGAGTGAGCTTCGATATTTCCATTTGCCGTACGAGCTGTCACGCTCATTCGATTAAAACTTTGGCCAGCATAATACACGAATATGGTATAGGGAAAGTAGGCGTAATCAGAGCATGTCCTTTGTGGCATCACAAACACTGTCCAGAGGCATGTTAAGAGCAATGCCAAAGGCAAAGTCAAAGGTCTTAGCGCTATTCTGCTCTTATTGGCTCGCCCCAGCCATAGAGTAAATTACTTTTTGCTGGTAGTGTTGGATCAAATACATATGTGTTGCTTCTGCTTTTGTTGTTATATTGTGATGTTGTTATTGTTGTTGATGCTGACGTGGTGTGGTAACAAGATACAGCACTTAATTGAACCACAGTACGCGCCACGCATCCATAATGACTTACAGCTCCATGCGAAGTGTGTAAAACTTTCTTAAGGAATAATATTTATAAACTGCAAACGCAAACACACATACACACACGCACACACTCATGTGCTGCATACTTATACGTGCACATAGTCGTATCGATAGGTATCGCATTTATCTACCTTGTTATTTATTTACCTTGTTATCCTTTTGCCAGGAGCATGAGCCTCGCTTATCGATTACTTTGCATGTGAGCAGTGCATCCTCGCGTGGATTAACCTCCGTGTACATGGGCTGTTCCGAGAAACGCTGAAAGCACTCGGTTCCTGCAAGTAAATTAAAAGGAAATCAAATATGAGACAACATGATACAAGCACTGGCTGCAATCGATATCTATTTAAATGTGTTTTTATTAAAATGAAACTTATATGGTATTCACTTGTAGTAGAAAAATTAAATAAATGTGTTGTTTAAATTTCAACTACTTAGAAAAAGCCGTGTTCTTTTTTATAGTTGCCGTAATATTTGTTGTGCTCTATATGACTCTCTGTTCCACTATGGCTCTTAATGTTTATCTGTGCAGTAATTTGAAGCTCATTCTTTATCAGCGAAAGCGTTGACATTGCTGCACAGCATCATAAACAACATCCATTCTCCATGCTCTGCTCCATGAATGTGTGACTTCCCTTCCGCTTGCTCCCGCTGTGTTTCATGCTCATTTGGTGCGCACGTAAGTATGCTATATTTTTTAATATCGCATGCTGCCTCCTGCATTTGTCACGCACGCAGGCAATTATCAAGGACAGTCATCCGTCGTCCGTCGTCCGTCGTCCGTCGCTAGTCACCCGGTGGGGCAGCCATTCGCTTATCTTTGCACCACTTTCCACGCCTCTCGTCCTGCAGGCGTGCTTCATTATCATTTCGTTTGTGATGTGCTCTTTTTAATATCACATTGTTGCTGGCAAAAACCTCGTAGTGTTCTTAGTCCTCCATGCAACGGGTTGAACCGTGCATATTATTTAGTTCATTTGAAGCCAATTCATTTGTAATTACAATTTAAAAAAATATATATTTTTAAATATAACTTAATACTTTTTATAAGTTAATGTAATTTTACGTTTATGTTTTGATATAAATTTTAATATACTATATTCATTTACATTCATTGTCTAATAATTTATATTGAATAATTATATGTATATCTGATATTTTTTAATTACAGCAAACTTAATTTAGCTTAGTCATGCTTAAAACATAATAGATTAGTATCTATTTGCAGTTCTTAAAATCACTATTTAAATGAATCCAACATTATTGCAATTTCTAGAGTATTTGCTCTTCGTCAAGCAAAGCCAATGCTTCTATCATGCCACACACAGTGAAAAAACCAAGTGCTAGGGAATGAAAGTGAGAGGTAGAGACTGCAAAAAGAGAAATTTATGTTAATTGCTAGCATGTTAAATATTTTCTTGTGCGCTGGCACTCAATTACACCAATTACAGGTTGCGAAATTACGCGCTCTGCTTGCCAGCGATAAAGGCAGCTGCCGAACGAATGCTGCAGTGTTGCCTAACAGCGAGTACCCGTACTCACTCTCGCACTCATTGCCTTACTCACTCTTGTACTCATTCTTGTACTCTTGTTCTTTTTAACGGCTGACAAAGCCAGAGATGCCAGTTGCCACTACCAGCTTGTAGTTGGTCCTAGCACGAATTTTTTGTATAAAATGTGGGTGTGGCAATCTTGGCCGCAACTATCACGACTTGACTTTTTAATGTGAGCTTTACATAATGACATAACAGCTAAGCCAACAGCATCCAAGTCTACCCCAGCGACACCTCTCGGCGAATACTTTGTGTTTTTATAGGCTTCATCTTCTACTCGGGTTTTGGGTCGTAGATCGTGGTTCTTGGCCTCGTCTTTTCGTTTCGTAAATGGCCAATAAACAGGCATAAATAAACATTCATATGCATCACTGTATGTCACTGTGTGTGTGACTGTAAGTGTGAGTGAGTGTGTGTGAGTGTGTTGAATAAGCTGACAGCGTGCTGTGTCCTGTGTGCGATGACAACACGTGACCGCCGTTAGGTGCTGGTCTGCCATCGTTCTGTGACATGCTTACACGCACCACACACACATACACACATACACACACACACCCACCCACACCAACATACAAACACACACACAGAAATACATACACATACTCTCACGCAATGATTTATTACGCGTGATTGGCGTGATTGCCACTTTGATGCTTTATTTCATCTTCCCGTTGTTATTGTAAACTGTTTTTGCTGCCTGTTCAACAATGCCACCACTCCCATGATTGGCTCCTGCCCGGCACCCTTACCGCTTCATTCACTCCCCGGCCCTATCAACATCCACCGCCAATCCCCTGTCCACTTTTAGGGTTTGGCTGCGACCGTCTCTGTTTGCGTTTTATCGCTTTTTGTGTATAAATTGGCTTTGTATTTCAATTACACTGCGGCATGCATCAAACAGCATGCATCAATGATGGGTCCTGCTGTTCCTCAGATATCTTCTCCCCTCTGTCAGCTCTGGTCGCTCGGACATTACTGCTGCGATGACGAATTTGCTGCATTTTTGTCTGGCGGTTCAATTCGGCAACATCACGAAAAACAACAAAGCGGCCAACATGCTGTTGCCAATTGTTGGAATTTGATTTATGCCATTTGCAACTTGGTTGCAAGTAGTTGCTGTTGTTACCATGCTTGCAACAATTTTATGCTGTTGCAACATGCACCGACATCTGATTGAGTGCGCCGCACATACACACACAAAGGGAAATATTTCAGTTGGTTTAAAGAGATTTCTTAAGTCCAGACTCTAAACTGAGAGTTATAAAGGGTGTCCTAACTAAAGCAAGCACTAAAATGTTCACAATCGAGATCAACTAATGACATATTAAAATAAAGCTAAATACAATAGAAAAACGTGGCTTCATTACTGGAAAATGTTGGCGACCGCAGATCGAAAATTTCACACAAAAAATGTTCGAAAAAGTATTTTGACACTTTTGTTTGTAGAAAGATTAATTTTACTTCATAAGATTTCTTTTTACTGGGATAAATGGAATCACGGGTATTTCTCAATAAGCCCACAATCATAAGTGCATTAAAGGAGGACATTCAACGCGGCATCGACGAAACTTAGCCAAACTTATGCAGAATTTTCATAGAATATTTCGACGAATGCGTGGGGGAGGCTATATTTTCGATATGTTATTCTATAAGTAAGCCTATTTACTTTACTTTATGAATTAATGAAAAACATAAAATGAAAAGACTAGCAACTGTGTGTTGAATTGTAGTATTGAAATATCAACCATAAAAGAATACGATTCAATTATGTCACACATATTAAATATACATGGTGTAAATTAAGCAAAACATGCATTACGCATTTGGAAAAGTGGATTCATTCTATTTATATTTCAAGGAAAGCATACTCAGGCTTTTACTCACTTCATTTCACATTTTCCGTAGGTGCAAATCATGGAAAAGCAGTAGGACGAAAATGTAGGAGAATAAGGAGAGAAGAACGGTACCATGAATATGGCGTCTGTAGTTAATTGAAAGACATTGTAATGTAAAGATTTGCTGTGTAAAAGCCGCAGACAAATAAATAAGAACAGAGTGGCAACAATGGTTGTTGGGATGTAAGAGAAAAAAAACAGCAGCCGCATGCCTATTTGCGCAGTACAAATAAAAAATATTAAAAATAAATAAAGTCCCAAACGAAATGCAAACTCACAAAATATAAAAAACGGCATAAAGCGCGCGCGCGAAAAAAAAGAAAAACAGCCAAAAGAATAAAATACAAATATTATATAAATATATAATTTTTGTAGAGCTAAAGTAAATAAAAGCAGCTGTGGCCGCTTTCCAAAATGTATATTATACATATATAAATATATATTTATATTAATATCTAGATGTGTGTGTGCAAAAAAACAAATAGAGAGGCTGAGCGAATAAAAAGTGGCACGAGGTGGAGCCTGTACCAGCAACAGCTTTAGCTCCAGCTCCAGCTGCGATTGCAGTTTTAGTTACTGCTGCCCGCACCTCTTGACGCTATGAGTTTCAAGTGCGTGCCGCTGAGTGCTGCTTACAGCTTTCTCTGCTTTCTCTGCTGCTGTTGTTGCGACCTTCTCTTGCCCCGCCTTCCACGCTCAAGTGGCATTTGTGCTCTGAAGTGAGCTATGTTTAACAGTCAGGCTCCCGTCTCCTACGTCCACGCTCCACGCTCCAACTCGCGACGTGCCCGCGCACGTCTAACAAGGATAACAATTACTCTAGTAGCGTGTTCGTCATTTGGCGCTGTCTGCGCTTTGCGTTCTTTTTATTTATTTTCAATTGCTTTGAGCTTAAATACTTTGCTTCATTTTTAAATATATATTTTCAAGTTCTCCATCTGTCATGAGCACGAGTTTCGCTCTCGATGCTGCCTGCCTCGTCTGCTGTTTACACTGGCATGATGCATGGCTCGGTAATAATTTCACGTAGTTGTCCGTGGCAGTCTAGTGCAGGAATGGAAAATGGCTGTGCATCAAGTGCCGCCAAAAGCGGGTCAAGCTGGACCTGAGCTGTAAAATGGCTGCCAGCGAACGCGGAGCACACGTTACTCATACGCAGCATGTGCCAAACATTCAACATCCAGCTGACAATTTAAGCCAAATTCCCAAAGGGGTAAGTTAAACGTGGTGTCAGGTCTCTGGTTCGTTTGACACAGTTGTGCACACAGAGAAATTTAAATTGGTATAAGAGAGTCAATCTTAATTAAGATTATATTAATTCCAACTATGGAAATACTAACAAAATTTGTGAATTTCTTACATAAGCTTAAAATTGTTTCTTATCTAAAAGTGCTTTTCATAGTATGCTATCTAAAGCACATTCACAGAAGTTGAAATTGATTAAACATGGGTATACCTAGTAAATTTATACTATAATAATGCTATTCATTTCAGAATTATAGTTTATTTAAAGGAAGTTATTTTTCTGCACTCTATGCTGTACACTGATAGAAATTAAAACATTGCCATAACTGGCCAAGATTATATTAATGTATGATATACTCTGATTGATTTATGAAGATTCTCAGTACTCTCTTTGAAAGGCAATAATTTTTTTTTGAGTGTACACTCTCTGGTGTCAGCTAGGCAACCTTACGGATTGCGTTTGTCGGCAATCAATGAAAGCAATTTGGAAATCCCTTGTGCAACCCAAACACATATACAAGCAGACGCACATTCAGCACTTGTGCATGCATCACAAGGTATTGCCAGTAAAGTGCAAAAAAAAAAAAGAAATATGAAGAAGAAAATGAAAGAATGTATGCAAATCAAATATGGACGATGATTTGTAAATTTTCAAATTTATAACTTTACTACACTCTCCATTTGCCTCTGGCTTATGCCTTTGCCCCACGGTATCCGCTGAGTAGGTGCTAAGCAAACAGAGCAGCCATAGGGGGATTATAACAAGGGAAATTCTCTCGTTTGCTCTACACAAAAAAGGCGCGCCCCAGAGACACGCCCAAACAACAAAAGAAACACGAAACATCAGCAAAATGAAGAAAAACGCACCAAACGTTTAGGTGTCCTGGCGAATGTGGCAATATATATATATATAAATATATATGTGTATGTATGTGTGTGTGTGTGTGTGTGTGTGTGTGTTAAGCCAAAATGGGTTTCTTGCGTTATCCTGTCTGGCAGGATTCGGAGCCTTGAAGCCAGTTATCCTGCCACCTACTTAAGCATAATGATATATTTAGCTTGCCAAGTGATTGTTATTTGATATTCAACAGATTTCTTCGTTTTGGCTTTGCATCACTCCTCTTCCCTTACCCAAACAAACTCAGTCCTACCTTCGCTTTCTAAGCCCCAGGCTAAATCCATGTGTGTGTATTTGAGTGTGTGTGCATGGGTGTTGTTATTATTTTATAAGCTCGGCTTCTCACGGTTGTTTTGGTCCTGCCATTGTGCGGCATGACATTAAGTTGTTTCGCCTTCAGTTTGAAGTGTCCGTGTCAATAGTGCGTATACGTAATATGCCCAAAGCAGATAGCTTAACGCCACGCAAAAATACGGCCAGTTTAGTTCAGTCTCCGTTATTTTATTCGATTTTTATTTATTTTTTGGGTTCGAGAGTTTGCCATTGTGTCTAGTTGGTCAAGTTGGGTTAAGGGCGCCTTGCCACGTGCTACACAAAACAGTTTCAATGGCGATTTGTAAATTGACACAGACTATAAATATGACCCTCTGACCTTACTCAGTACACTGAGAGAGATGTTTGCGAGTTTGAAGGATAAGTAAGTTATATTGTAATAAATTAAAAAATGTTTATTATAATTGAAAACATTTCTTATACATTTTAATTTATAAATCGATCATTACTTTTTCATTTTAAATTTTAATATGTTTTGAACCTTTGAAAACAGATGGACAGATATTTAAAATAATTTACAAAAATGTAACAAGTTTTCAATAATGATATAAGCAAATATCATTCTAAGATAGATAGTTGTCAATATTATAATTTCAAAATAAAATGGATTTCGTTTGTTCAAGATTACAAATAGATATTGTCGAATAAATTAAATTTTCCTGTTCGATTTTTCATATTTTCATAGCTCATTGGCTGGTCGCGTGAAATGGTTCGTAACACACTGAATGGAACACTTGGCATTGTTGTAGTCGTTCTGGCGGTTGTAATTGTTGTTGTTGTTGTTGTATAACACTCGAAATTTATGCATTTATTTGTAGCAGAGGCGAAACACGGCTCACTGATTTATTGTATTGTGCTCTTGGCATTGTAATATTTATGCCTGAGTGTCGCTCTTCAAATATCGTATACACCGGAGTGAATGTGTGTGTGTGTGAGTGTGAATCTGTGGGTGTATGTGTGAATTCATATGTTTGTCGAGTGGCCACTCTGGTTTAATGTTTTATGAACTCGGCTCTGCGGCTTTTGTTTTTCTGTATTACATATAATACGGATGAGCTGAAGCCATCTTGACCAAATTTATTTATTTTTTTTTTTTTTGTTATTTTTTTTCTGGATTTTACTTTCGATTAGCAAACTGCATTCAAGAGTTATTTAAGTGGCAGCCACTCGACACGCATGCAACACGAGCTCTGGCCCAGAAATGCCACCAGCAACAAGAGCGCAAAACACAAATGAAATATGGGCGCATATTTAATCACAGAAATTGGATGGCGACAGCTTCGTGGTCGGAAAGCCAGTGTCAAAAGCACGCAAAGCATGCCAAATAGCTAAAAGTATAGACACACACGTTCACATACACAATTGTGTATACGTATACGCAATGTGTCGACATTAATATGCAGAGGGGCTTAGCACCATGTCGTGTTGGCGGTTCACCTGGCGTATGCGTAACAATTAAAAATGCCAACAAAACGGAGCATAGCTAACATGTCAAACGAGCACAGCGAGGCAGCGAAGGTCGTTGGAATGGGATTGTGTGAGAGATAAGCGTAATAACAATTAATTAAAATATACTATGTCTGATGCTCCAGATATGATACTGGGAACAGACACAGGAACGTTTGCTATCCGATTCAACAGTTAAACGCATGTGACAACTACAGATTGTACTTCAGCTAACAAGCCAATTAAAAATACACGGGCGGACAAAGATGAAAGAGAATATGAAAGGTCGAGGATTTGATTTAACTGATTTTCGAAAACAAACTTAACCATGTTTTTTCTTATAATTTCATATTGTGCGTTTTCCTTTCATTTCTTTAAATATTTTATGCTATATGTTTAAATCTGAATCTGAAAATAATATACTACGTCCAAATCAATTAAAGTGTATTCACAGCCTAGGCAAATACGTACAACATTGAATAGTTGGTCACTTATTATCGTGATTAATAAAGGGTTCAATATCTGTATTCAATTAGTGATGTTATTCAAAATATTCAGCCAAGCATAGTCAATAATTTATCAACATGATTAAGAGGAACTTTGAAGAGCATTAATTAAAATGATTATGGTGGACTTATATAAGCAACATTGAGCAAATTACAAATCCAGCTTATAAGTCAAGTACATAGCACAGCCTTGTATTTTAATAATACTTACAACATATAGTCAGTCTTTTAGTTTCTTCAACTAGTCGTAATGGACACCGAATTATGTCATTAGCTGCATGTCAAGAAGCCAAAGAAACACTGTGATTTTCTCATTGATTTTCTTAATCGAAATTTGACTTTTCACTTTCGTATGCATGAGGGCGTGCTTGATTGATTACATATGATCGTGTGTGTGTGTGTTTGTGTGACAGTATGTGTGTATGGATGTAATTGAGTGTCTTAACTACTCGAAAGGTTATGTCTTTTAGCTTGCCTCCATTTAAAATCACAAAGTTAAGCTAATCACAGCATGTTGAAAGAGTTTTAATTATCAATGGAAGCAACAAAGCTTCTGCTAAATACACTCAAGTTAGTCATATTTTTTAAATGTGATTATATGTTTGATTTATTTTATATAATGAATTTGTCTTGATTTTAATTACTTTAAAAATAATTGTTAGTCATAACTGCTCTTAATGAATCCTCATCTTAATTTTCTAGCTACTTTTTCTATGCTCCAAGTAGAAGTACAGCTGCCTCTTTGAGCGCTTTCCTTGGCCGCTTTCAGCTTAGCCACACCCTCGGGCTGACACCAGCGGTAGCTTCTGATGCAGATTTTCAGCACTTGAGCACGTTAGGCGCCTGGACACCCTTCTGCCCGGTGCACCTCCTGCAGCTTACCTTGGGCATTTTGCTGTTCACTTTGCTACACGCCTTTTTGAGGCACTTAATGTGTCGCGCCAACTGCTCCAAAGCGCCAACTCTCCACGAGCTTTCTCTTCTACTCTCTCTCTCTCTCCCTCTCTCTCTCTCTCTCTTTCTCTTTCTCTCTCTCTCTCTCTTTATCTCTGTATCTCTCTGTGTCGGTTGTTTCTGTTTGCTCCCTTAACACCCGCATGGCGGCAGCTCAGTTTATTGTTGAAGCTAAAAACAATGCAGTTGCAGGCGTCGCACATGCAGACAGCAACAGCAACAACAGCAACAATAACAAAAAAAAAGGAGCAGCAAGAACGAGTCTGTTCTATGGGACACATAACGAGCAGGACAGCACGGAGGGCGAAGCGAAGAGCATAGGACACCATGGCTGTGCACACAAATGAGTAAAAGAGAATAGAGACAGATACAAGCAAATTTCAGCACGGAAGCGGAAGTCATTCTTGTCGCACAATGGCGAACGCGTCGCAATTATAATAATTTTGATTGCACACCTCACTCCATGCAGCAGCCAGAGCTATTCTCATGCCTCATGCCTCACCACCCATCCTGCACTCCCTTGTCCCTATTCTACTTGTCGCTGTGTTATTGCAGCAGCTTGTTATTGTTGGCAGTGGTTGTCTGAATTATGCAGCGTCCCACCTCGAGGCGGGAGAGGGCGAAAGATAGAGACGACGACTGAGACAGAGCCATATAAATGCAGAGTACTGCAGAGTTAGCTATTACACACACACAGAGAGAGAAGGAGACGTACCCATACATTCTAGAAATGTGCCTGTCGGCAACAAAGTCAAATTTAGAGTAGCTTGAATTTTTATTTGTCTTCTTGGGTTTTTATTTTAATTATTCGCATTCGAAATCCCGCTCATTTGCTATAACTCAAAAAAAAAAAAAAAAAAAAACAAAGAATGAGATTCAATAAGAGAAAATTGTCGAAATAATATTAGTGGAGAGATAATGTTTTCAGTGGCTTAGTTTGAAAGGAATTAACTGGAGACTAGAGAAAAAGTATACACATTCTTGAACATACTATATATACTTATTTAAAATTAAAAAAAAATAAATAATATGAACATAATGAAAATATGGTTAAGATATTGATGGGAGGAAAAGATGAATTAGGAGGAACTTATAAAAAAAGAGATTTAAAGGATTAATCAGACAGAAGATAGAGACCCGATAGAGAACACACACTATATAAGGCACCAGAAGTTGTTTAATTTATTTTCCTTTATAATAGTATTAAATGTTTTGCAACGTTTGGAAAATTGAATATTTTGCCTATTTTATTTAATATTTTAAATTAAATTCATAATTATTTCGTTCTAACTTTTTACAGCTTAATAAAAAATTTGAATGTTCTTCTTTGAATCAGTCTTGCTCTCAGAATTTTCCTCAAAACACTTGAAAATAATTTTTATAAGAGCTGTCTTAGTGCTACTTTGATTTGGCTAAGTGAACTGGTCTAAAGCTGTGAAAAAGCTGAGAAAACTCCGAAAAGCCGCAAAATGAAAATACTGGCTAAGACGGAGTAGTTACTCCGTCTGTCTATCTTTTATGGGGTTCGGTTGATTGTGTGTAGATATCCCTGGTATCATTTGCTTTTAATTTGGCTCAAGGGCGTAATTAAAGAAAAACGTAAAGCCCTTTGATTGCCAACTAGAGGCGTAAACCCTTGGGCGAGACAGGGGCGTGCGGGTGGAAAATGCAAATCACAGAAATGCAAACTAAAGACAAAATGGCAGACAGTAAAGGCAGAAGAACTTTTGTACGAGAAATCGAGTAATGTGATAATTGTTACAAGAAAAAATAGATAGAGAAAGGCAATGCATGGATACGAAAGAGATGGCATATGAGAGAAAGTGTAGAGCTGCTGCTGAGCATTTGGAATAAGAAACAAAGCGAACAACGCCTTAAAGAGAACATAAATTCCATTTAACCTGACGCTGCAGGCTCTCTGAAAGATTCTTCAGACAGACATACGTTGGGTTGGGATTCTCTGACTCTTGGCAGGCGCTGAAAGTCACTGGACTAACACATAAATTTGCCTTTGTTTCAGTTGCATAACACATCCTGTAAGACTCACACATCTGTACATTCCCTGCACACATGCTGCACAGAAACTCAGTAAGTTTGACGCCAATACAAACACCAGACGTGTGTGTGCAACTTTTACTGCTGACTCGGTTTCAGAGACTATACAAAAAATTAAAAAAAAATAAAAGAAAATTTAAAACGAAAAAAAAAAGGAAATATAAAATCATTGATGCTCCACACACTAATACCCTATACCCAATTTTATGTAAACTTATTTTATATGGCTATAAAGCATTTTCTGTACCTACAACATGATATTATGTATCATATATTATATCATAATTAAAATAATATTAATAAATTCCATTTATGTATAAGAAAAATATAGACATATATTAATTGAATTCTCATATTAATAAGAAATCACTTTCATGCTCTGAAAAGTTTTGAACTGATGCGTATTCTAATAGTTTGTTATTTTCAAAACAAACCTTTTAGATTAATGTAATATATATTTTTTTTTATATTTGATTTATTTATTTCAAATCGAGTTAAAAGTTAATAATTTTAATTGACTCTGTAAATGTGTTTACCTTCTATACCTTTATATATATATGCATATAATATAAAGATCTTGAGAGTAAACTTACCTATACTATGTGTATTCATTCTACTCACAACTTATTGACAGCCTATTACTTCTTTATCAAACATAGTGTAAAATGAATTATAGTTCTGCACTCTGTTTTCAATGCAACTAAAAAGACAGGGTATTGGAACAGTGCCAAAACTCTGAGAGCATTTGAAGGAGTAGAAGAAGTTATGCAAAGTCAGCAGCGGACATTGACATGGGAGAATGTTTGTGAGAGTGTATGTATGAGTGTATGTGTGTAGGGGAGAGTGTATTTGTGTGTCGGTATCAATGGTTGTGTGTGTAAAAAGTGTGATTCAATTTGCAGTTTTGACATTGCAGTCACACACACACACACACACTCAAATGACAAAGAGAGATAAAAGCCAACTATAACCTACCCACACACACTCATACAGAGACAGATACACACACATTTGCATAGTAAAGTCAAATTGCCATATTTCATCTATGACTTTTATGACTTTTTCTTTTATTTTCAAGTGCTACGTTGTGTTTTTTTACACTGCCACAGAATTTATATGCATGCGCAACTTTATGAACTTTTAGACATTTCATTTACACGTACCGCCTTTTGCCTGCCTGAAGCTGAATCGCACGCATATCCTCTCGAGGTGAGTGTACTTCGTGAGTGCGTGTGTGTTTGATGTATATGAGAGTGTATGTTCATTTATTTTTTGGTTTTTTGGGTTGCTCAGTTGATGAGACTCGCCTCAATGTCTTCCACGCACCTTTTGAAATACTTTCTGGCTAAGAGACAGTCGGTGTTGTTGGCGTAGAATAGCTCGGGGCATTTCTGCATCGCGTGGATGCGCACACAGATGGTCACGTGCTGTGGAAAGGTATTGCATTTCTGCTCGATGAATTCAATATCCGGCATATGCAGCACAAAGCGGGCAACATGTTGTGAGCCTGAAAGAGCGTGTATTGCACTTTTCTCTCAGTATCTCTTTTACTGTAAATGGTTCCTATTTACTTACGAAAGGTTCTGCACTTGATGTAGGCCTCCAGCATGAATGGCACGGATATAGTTTGTGGCTCTGGCATTATACTTTTCAAGTTATTCTTTATCATGTTCATGTCGAGTCGGAAGGGTGGATCCACCTCCATATAACCCGAATTAATGTAGCTGCACTCCTCTATGCACTGCAATCATTCCCAACCTGATTAACTGCGTACTCCCACGTTTTGTAGCTTACCATATTAATAAAATACTGCTCACTAGAGCTGAATTTGCGATTCTTGGGCAAGTGAAGATTCAATCGACATTCCTCATAGTTCTGGTCTAGGCTTGGTCGCGTCAACTGACAGCAACTGGCGGCTAGACTCTTTTAAGTTAACATATATATATGATATATTCTCGTACATAAAAATTCCTTTCATTAGTAAGCTTACCGTGGCTTTATGCTTAGCTTTCGAGCAGTCAAACTCACAGATTCCATAGTAAAATAGTTGTATAAAAAGCTGAAACAGTTGTTTTCTGTAAATCTGAATATATTCACTGTGTTCGGAGTGTACTTACGAGTGCAAGCAGCTGAACTCGCATCATTTTGAACTCTGAATGTCTGCCATCAACTCTAAATTCGTAATTGAATTGAATTAATGACACATGACATTCAAACCCATCAAATGCTTACATTTTTATTATTTCAGAGTCAATTAAAATAAATGAAATCATCAAAGTGGCCAATTAGCATATATGGCCTACCATTTGACTCTCTGTCTGACCATTTGCTTGCCTGCAGTCAGTCGGGTTGACTCTTTTGGCAACAATATAATTGGCAGCCAGCTCCGAAGATAAATTGAACTATTCACAAAATGAATGTTCTACTAGTTTATGGGCTATTTCGATCGAATAGTACACTAAACAACAAAGAAAGACAGATAGAGAGAGAGAGAGAGAAAGAGAGAAAGAGAGAAAGAGGCAGAGAAAAAAGGAGAGGGAAGATCTGAAAAGTTTGTAAATTCATTGTTTGAAAAAATTGTTTTATATTCGAGTATATTTTTGGTATTCATATAATATCTCATGAACACTGAATAAATAAAATGAATGAATGTCATATTGATCATTGTTTAGCTAATTAGTTGTTATTTTGCCAAGTGTAGCGCATCGCAAGACGACATTCGATGGCAGGACATGATTAACAATACCGACACGCAAACGTATAGTATATCACGTATACGCAACCTTCGCCACTGACCTTCAGTGCCAGGGAGCGATAGTGTGAGTATGAGTTTGAGTGTGAGCTGCAGGGGGTTGGCTGTGTCAGAGTCACCCATTGAGCAGTCAAGTGGCTGAGGCAAAGCCAAGTTAATAAATTGTTTCGCTGCTGTTAACTAAATTTTGATTATCAACAGCAACCATGCGCTGGCACCACAGTGGCTGTGGCAGTGGGCGCCAAGTGGCGGAGGGCTCTGACTTTTGTGCTGGCAACAACACTTTCTTTTTTCTTGATTTATTGATATGCTAATTGAGTGTTTGCACGTTGCCTTTTATAATGGCGACTTTCGACTTCTGCTTGTTGTCTGCCTCTTCCTGTCGCCTTCGCACACCCTTTCAATAATCTCCCTCTTCCTCTCCTTCTCACTCTCTTTTGCCCACCAGCTGTGTGTTTTATTCTCGCTGAGGTGGTGTGACCGCTCGAAATTATGAGCCATGGCACGCAATTTGCATGGCAAGTGTTGTTCAAATTAATTGTAAATGGTTGTAATTTGCTTTCGCCAATGCCTTTTGCCATTTGCCTTTTGCCGTTTGGCGTTTGGCGTTCGCGTTTACAGTTTAATTGCAGCTTACACGAGCCTTTGGCTCAACCTTTGCCAAAGTTGGTCAGGTTGGGATGGACGGAGGTAGGCGGGAGCGTTGGTTGTTTTAATTAATTTATGGCCATGTCTGTAGCGAGCTGGCATTGCCTGCGTAAATGCCCCATCATTTTTGGACTTTGAGCGTGTTTAACGCGACGTATGAGTGATTTATGTTGATGGAGTGCACCACGTTAAGTATCCGTTTGTATGACCTGTCCTGCCCATGGTTCCCATGGTGCTTCACACAAACACTTTAGCATTCAATTGGCAATTGACAGTTGGCCAATTACGATTATGCTGTGAGCATCTGGATAAATGCCAAATGTTATTGATAACTCACATTCACAATATCGAAATTAAAACACACTCTATCGATGGAATACTTTGATCATGAAACATTTTTTGATAATTAGATAAGTTTAGCATTTTGAGAGAATAACTTCTAAGTCTGTAGGTGTTAAAAAACTTCTATATTCTATGCTGTGAACAACAATCTTTTGATTATGTACCATATTCGATAAAGTACATATTCCATTCTTAGTACAATGAATTTCAAATGATCTTCCAATTGATTTAACGGCACATAATGGTTGTTTTCATAGCAACATTTATTATTATTATTTATTGATGCTTAAAACAGGTAAAAATACCGTTAAATTATCAATTGAACTGAATTTCACTCCTCAAGGTAACTCCCATGACCTTTGCCATAACAACGAGTACCTCGTTTCCGGCAACGCCCTGCACATGGGACACCTGGACAAAAGTGACGCCCGATGTGATTTATTTTGGGCGTTGGCAATTTGATTGTGTTGCCTACGCAATTCCCATTGAAGCGTCAACCAACAATAGCAACAAGAACAACTACATATATAATACTTTTATCTAACAGATATATCAGCAATTCCCTCGACGATTATGGCAAATCATCAGCGAAATTTTCGGGTGTAAATAAAACACGCACTTGATTGCTTTGCGTTGAGTTCTCTTTTCGTTTCTTTTTTTTTGATATTTAACACACAGCAGGAGACAAGCCGTAAACACACATTGACACATAAGTACATATATATATATGTACACATATACATATGTATATATATGTGTTTGTATTGGTGTGTTAGTGTGATTCTGTTGGTGGTTTTTTTGCTGCTCTGGGATTTGACTGCATAATTACTTAAATACAAGTGGGAATTATTCGGCTTCGTTTGGATTTTGATGCCTCGTTGCCTGGTTTACTACTAGTTGTTGCTGTTTTTTTTTCTTTTGCATATGTTTGTATATGTGTGTGTGTGTGTGTGGGCGTGGCTGGGCTCATTTTTAATGAAATTATTTGTTATTACACACCCCATCGTCTGGCCCAAGCAGCTTATGCACATCCTGTCGCCACAGGAGTCGTAGCCATTACCAAAGCCGAAGCTCAAGCTCTAGCTGAAGCCAGATCCGGAGCCTGGGCCAGAGCTGGAACGGGAGCTGGAGGCGGAGCCGGGGAGGCCTCCGTTAGTTTTGCACGCAATTTAATTATACTTCATAGACCGAGTGTACATATATCTAATATATATCTTTGCATGTGTGTGTAAGGATAGCTGCCAAAATTAGTAGGAAATTGTTAATGCGATAAAAGCGATTTTCGCAATGTGAGCGTGTAAAGCTTCTTTCGGTTGCTTGGCAGCCTTATGTGGATATAAACATAAAAACAACCAGAAAAGTCCACCTCAAAATACCCTGCATTTTTAGAAGGTGTTCTATACATGAAAAAAATTGAACAAAGTTAATATTCAAAGTGTTTAAATTCGAGAAAATTTATTTTTAATTTTAGTTTCTAAAGCAATGATATTAGCTTAGATTTAAAACTATATTAAAAGATTTTGATATTCGCTTTAATTTACATAGTTTTTCCAATAAAAAGAAGTATACTTATGGCGTATACTTATAATTATAGGGTATCAAGCGGATGAGTTCTCTGGGCAGGATCAATTTTAATGCGCTCAACTGATTTAAGAGTGCCGTAAGCCTTCATAGCGAATGCATGCTTAAGTAGTTTTCCACTTGCCGAAGGAGAATTCATTAAGTTTTTAAAGAGAGATTGCAGCAGCAAGAGCAACAGAAGCAGCAACTAGTTGCGGCACGATTGAAAGCAGTTGCAGTTAAAGAAATTCATTTGCCACATGCCACATTAATCGTGCCTTGGCCAGCTGATGCGTTGGGCTGTACCGAGTTCCAATCTCCAAGCTCCGAGCTCCAAGTACCACTACCAAGGTGGAGCCCTGAGCAGCGAGAGCAAGTGAGAAATTCATTGAAGACGCATTTGCGGTAAATGTTTGGGGCGTGTGCGTCGGGTGGGCTGGCAGTGCCACGCCGGGTTGACTGGAGCACATGAAGTATGTGGCAAGGCAACTAAATTAAAGATGCAACTCACGCGGCTGCTAACTGAGTGGAAGTGGAATGCGCTGAGCTGAGCTGAACTCAACTGAATTGAACTCTGCTGTAGCAAGCACAGAGCATCTGGGCTGAGCGTAGCTCAGTACGCAGAAGCTGTCGCGTTTTGCCACACATAAATCAGTTTTAAATGCGTATAAATAAATTGAGCAGCTTCTACTGCCACTATAACTGTGGCTGTTTCGCTGCCGTAGGTGTCGAGCATAGTGTATGGGGTTTAGACTACAAGGTGCACTGCCCCCTGACATATTATCAACAAATTGTAGAAATTTACCGCATAGAATGTTTTAAAGCATACTGAAACAAACATATGGAATAATGATTTGTAAAGACGGAGAGCATATATATAGTATAATTTATGTATATATAATATGTAAAATATATAAGGACCCAAAAAGATATCCTATACGGTCACAGTGTTTTGATTAGTAAATATTTATTCCAAGATCAATTAAGCACCAAAAAATATAAATGTATTATATTATTATTATATATTTGTTATATTGAGTTGATAAATACACTTTGATTGACATTTTTATACACAATTGCTATTACGCAACACTGTGAAGACTTTTCAATGTTGAATTATTTGTCGAAGATTTTACAATTCATTTAATGAAACTTATTATAAGTTATAGAGAGAACCCCGTCAATTTCAATCAATTCGTCTACAGAAGCGTAAGTTCCAACAAAAACATTCTTTTCTGTACTCTATTCAAGCAAAGCTCGGATCAAATTCATTGCTTCCTATCATGAAATAACCAAACCTTTTTAAAGAATTAACTCAAAAACCTGTTATTAATTATATCACCTGTTAACTTGTACCATCGTTACCAGCGATTATATTCATCAATATACATAGCGTACAGGTAGTATTGATATTCACAGGCTCCCACATATATAGGTATTGTTTGCGTCGTGTAATCCGTTGTCTTCGTTCGAAATATTTATACAACGGCGCTTGAGGTACATCGCTGATAGCCTACGCTCCAAGGCATGCTCTAGGGATACGTAGGAGTTGTATTTTAGCGAGATGAGCTCAAGGCACGTGGGAGTGGGTGTTGGCGTGAGCATGTGTCGTCATGTTTGCGTTGTGTTTGTTTTCTTGGTAGCTCATGGAGATGGTGCTACGTGTACGACCTTGTTATTTGTAGAGGCGCAGGGGCAGATCCATAAAGCTTAATGCTTCATGGGAAAACTCTACACTTATCCCACGTGCTCACTTTTTGTCCTTCCTTCCTGGTCTGTGCTGCTATTACATTCTAGGGCTTACTATATATACTTGACTGCGTTTAATCAAAGGATTTTCACATAAAATTTAACTAATTTATTTAGCTTTAATTTGATTTTTCGCGTTTCCTTAGCCCCCACTCTAGGCGTTTGTTTTCGTCTTGTTTGCTTGTTGCTTTCGCCTCTGTGATTTTATTGGAATTTCATCGTCAAATTTTGTGCTCAAATTAAATTTTAATTATGCTTCTGCCTTTGCCCAAATTTGCAGCCTTTGACAACATTTATGGCGTATCGCGATATTAATTTTTATCTATTCACACCCAACATCCCACACCCTTACACTCCAATACATCTACATATTGTATATATTTTTATATATATGTATATGTTTTTCTTTCAAATGAAGCTTCTGGGGTTACAGCTCGACGATATGTATGAAAACGGTATCATACTTTTTGGCGCCACATAAAATACATTTATTTATTCAAACACTCATACACACTCACACACAGACATTGGATACGTATATACACTCTCAAAGTTTAACTTTCATTTTTAGCAAGAGAAACCCGATTGCCGGAAATTGTTGTGCCAGGCACACTTCCTCCCCACACACACGTCAAAGCACACACACAATATCCACTTATATGGATATTTATATGAATGTGGATGTACTGGTTGCATTTTTGACTTTCTTTGCGGTTTTGTCTGTATCCCCCTCCCTGGGATACCAGCTAAAACAGATAAGCCTGGCACAGAAATACATGGAAAATAACAATACACTCGTACCCCAAATGAAAACCCGAATAAAAAAGGAAATACAGCCAAAAGCAACCGTCATAACAACGGGAAACAAGCAGTTGAGACTCAGGTTGTCGCCATAAGAATACTCTAAAATAAAATAATGAAAAATACAAAAAAAAATATTGAACCTTATTTAGACTCCCAATAGTTAAATAAAATTAAAATACATCTACCTTAATTTATTTTCTTAAAAACTTTCTAAATAGTATACCTTGCACTTTTTGAAATGGCCCAGGTTAGAGCACAAAAAAAAAAATATAAAAGTTTTTACCATTGGTTTAGGTTGCATTTCATTATGAAAAACATGCTTTTGCTGATTGGAATAAGGAACCAACATCATGGGCTAGTGTAGCAGTAAAAGTTCTAGGGACATAATACTGTGTGAGGGTATATGATATTGCTACGCAACGTTTTACAAATTTTTGCAATTAATATAATGCAGAAAGAGAAATGCATGATATTTTAAGTAATTATTTTGCATGAAAACATAAACTAAAAATTGGGAAATTTCCAGAATTGCAAGAGCAAATTGCCACATACCTGAAGGCAAAGAGCAGGAACAGGGTTGCAGAGGTATTTTGTTTGGTTTATTTTCATTTAGATTTGAAATTGCACTCAGTGCTCTGCGGTTGTCTCGCTCTTACTTGTTTTCTCATTAGCCGAGCCTTGCGTTTAATCAACGTTTTATTGAATTAAACAAATTTGTTTCTAATTTAGCATTCAACAGCAAGAGTAGCAACAGCAGAAACAGCAGCAACTACCACAATCCAACAGCAATGTAGGACATTTGCCACCACATGTCGTCAACAGCCGGCATGACCTCATGTCTCACTCTATATAAATGTGTGTGTGTGTATATGTGTGTATGTGTGTGTGCATGTGTCTCTTTCGGTCTCTGAGCAGCGACAACATTTGACTGTTTGCACAGTTGCAACAACAGCAACTATTTGCAGAACGAGCAGAGCATGGCGTTCAAATTGAATCTTTTAAAGTGTCAGCAATTGGTTCTCGGTTCCAGTTCAGAAAGTTTGTTAATTTTAATGGGGACATCAACATGGCACGTCCATTTGGGCTAGCTACAAATCAACAAATATCAACAACAGAAAAAAATTTAAAATTACAGTGGAAAGCTAATACAAACATCAAAAATTGAGAGAAAACTTCATATATCACATGTAGATTAGACTAGATTAGATTACATGAAAAAGAGTCAGCTTAGTGAATACCATATATTGATGCAAAGGATCATAACACATTAGAGGTGTACTTCAAAATTTAAATACTACTTTTAAATTATAGTTTAATATCTTTTACACATAGATGACATGACATTTTATGAAGTATCTTTAGTCGTTGGCACTGATTATTAATACAATTTTGGCTTATTCGGTTATGTCGGATTGCATTTATTAAAAAACTTGATCTGCATGACAGTTGCGCATTTCGCATTTCACACATTGCCATTTATAATTATAAAATAAGTAAAATACAATACACATGCATCCATTTTTGGAATATAGTATAAGCACAAATATAAACAAAATATGAAATACAAACGGCATTATTCTCTTAAAACTGTCAACTGCACTTTAACACGAATAATAAAGCCTGACAAAAATCAGTTGAATGATTTAACTAATAAAATGAATAAAGAGATACCATTAAAATATATTCAATTGTATCTATAGGCAATATTGAAATTAAGATCTTTATGAATTACTTTTTTATCAGTACACACGAAATATAACAATATTATTGGGCAGATCTAAATATTTGTTGCGAATTTCTTAGACGACTGAAATCTTTAAAATTGAGACTTTAGTATAGCGAACATTATTAAAAGCATACCCAATACCCGAATTGCAAAGGGCATCAATTCATAAAAACTGTGCAAAGATGCAAATGCGCATATTTTTAAATGGCAACTAATGAATTTTCGATGAAAATGACACTTGTTACACTCGAAAAAAACGCCATTTCCCTACTGCAACAAAATATACAATACCAAAATGGTTCTGTATGCGGATGCAATTGTAAATGTGTATGAGTGTGTGTATGTGATTGCTTCTAAAGTGTCATGTTGTTGCAGTTGACATTGACAAGCTTTTGGATGCAACTGAAATGTAATCAATATTCCATTTCTACATGGTATATATGTTTGTGCTGCTTCTGCCCTTGGGACCAACCAACACGATCGCGCATTGCAGCTCCACTGCAGAAACAGCGGAGGCAGCACCAGTAGCAGAGATGTCAATTTTTGAATAAATGGACAACAAAACAATTGTGAAATAAATTCAGTACATTTGCTGAAAATTGCAGTGATGCTTATTGCGTTAGGCGGCAACAGTAGCAGTTGCAGCAGCAGTTGCAGGTGCAACGTCTTGGTTTACTTATGCCAGTGATAATTTGCAAGGTGCAAGCTGAGAGCTAGTTAAATTTCAACAATGTTTGCTTGCAACTTAATACGGTTTGGCTCAAGCCTACCCCATACTCAAACCTAACCATGTGTCGGCTTAAAAAAAAAGAAGTAAACGAAAAAATGAACAGCAGCAATATAAAATTTTACGAGTCGTTTACACAAATAGCAACACAGTTGCCAATAAACGCCAGCGAAAGAGATGGGTGAAAAGAAGAGAGAGGAATAGTCAGAGAGTGTGTAAGGGAGAGAGAGAGAGGAGGAAAGACAGAAGGGGGTGTAGGTGAGTGTGTGTATGGGTGTTCTGCCCCTATAGCCAAAGTCATGTGGCAGTCCTTGCCCTCGCCTCCTGCAACTGTTTTTGTTACGTTTCCTTTGCAATTTTATATTGTTGCAAAATGTTTTCGTTTCAACGCTCTTATATTTATTTTCTTTGCGCAAACAGTGAATACAACAATAACAACAAAAATTCCTGTTTGCAGTCCTTTTAACAGTTGCTGCTACCCAATCCATACCTGCCACCCTGTGACACCCTCTGTCACCCTCTGCCACCCTGTACCAAACAGCAGGCGCTGCCATTGTTAGTGGCGGCTCTGTCGCCATTTTATAGAGCAGGCGAGCCACTCTTCCTGTACGTTTGTATTTTCCTCTGTATATGTTATACAATATATTATAGTATTGTGTATATGTGTATGTGAGTATGAGCATTTCAAATGTTATTGTAGTTACAAAAAATTGCATTTTTATTCGGCAGGCAACGGCGGCAAAACCCAAAAGAATTATGTAAAAATCACTGAAAAACAATGCGAATATTGGAAAGCAAATTTTTTAATAGTAAAAATTGTGAACGATATTTTGAATAGTACAGTTTTCTATCGATGTTGAACAATCTCGTGTAACACTTTGCCACATTGCGTGTTTTATATAAAGTTTTTATAATCTTCTATAATGTGTTGGTGTAATGTGTTTTATACATATACATATACATTAAATCAAGAAACATAAATTCATTTAATATTTTTTAATATTATTATTATTACAAATAATTTTAATAAAAAGTTGATAGGTCACAGCTTCTTTCTTTATGGAGAATTTGTTGTAGTGAACAATCTATTTAAAATAGATATTTTTCGTATAATTTTGTATAATACGAAGAATATCATTTATGGGTTATTTTCTTGAAAGAAAGGTTTGGCTGTGAAGTTTAAAGTATTAACTTAAAAATGCAGGCCTTGGCACAATTAAAAATTACGTATACGCAGTGTTCTCCCTGATGTGCGACGAGAGGCCAATAAAGCTGTTAAATAGGTCAGTTACAGAGCAGAGGCGTGGCCAAGGACTGACAAGGACAACTGAAGCCTTGTGGCACAGCAAATTAAGTGGACGACTTGAAGCCAGGCAAATATTTGCCGAGGATCTGGGAAAATGAAAATTGCAAATAGAAGCTGTCGTTTGCACTTGAGAGCTAAAGAAAAATACAAAAAGGAGGAGTGTGGTAGCAATTTGAAACTGTTTACACCTGTGCTACAGTGGCCATAGGCATAAAGAAAAGCAATAGAAACTAATACAAAAATTGAGTTAGTTGAGAAATTGACTTGGAACCCAAAGAGGAAATGCTTTGCTATCCAAGTACATAAATTTGATTTAGAATTTATACTGCATAAATTGCTAGTAGAGTACGTATAGACTATACCATTTTTCCTTTTCGTTATAAAATAATATTTTATGGTTGCTCTAGCGTTATAGACGCGCTCTATCTGCTGATAAAAGGCGCCGGATCGACCTCATGGCGACTTTCACTCTCCCACTCTTATACACACTTTCTCTCTCTTTCTCTCGTTCTTTATAAACTAAACTACAAAACTACAAATGGCCGGAGAGCACATAAAAGTTCGCCCGTAAACGCATACTCACACATAGTCAGATAAACACTCACACACTCACAACCCATACTGCAAAAGTACAGCTAAGCACACTCCTACGGTACATACAATTTTGGACTTGCAATGATGTGGCTATATGCGGCTTTCATTTATGTTCACCTGAGGTAGTTCTACCCCTTTTTTTCTCCCAGTTATGCCTCCCCCTCTAGTTATTTTCACAGTTTGTTTAAAAGCTGCCGTTGGGTTAAGGGTGTGGCTATATGGTATTTTGCGGATCTGGACTTAGTTCCTCCTTTCTGTGTGTGTGTGTGTGTGTGTGTGTGTGTTTTGTGTTTTCATTTGCGCGAATTTACCGCGTTTCTTGTTTTTTTTCTACTGCTTTTGTAGTTATTGCTGTTCTTGTATTCGTGCTATTTCTGGTCTCGTTTAGTACAATTTTTATATGCATTTTTGTGTCACATTTAGTTGTTGTCGTTATTTTTATGATTTTTATTTTGCCCTGACATCTTTAGTGTCTTTCACCCACCACACCCCCGCCACTATCTGATATTTCTTTCTGTCTCTGCGTCATTTTGTCACATAGTTTTTATGTTTTATTTAACTTGTGCTTTGGGCTCCTGTTTCTAGCTCCGCGTTTTATGCGCGTCTTTCTTCTTCTGGCCTTATTCGTTTAGACTTTGTTCATTCATATTTTATGAGTTTTCATTCGCCGCACAAATGACACTCATTGGCCGCTTGTTAGCGCTTGGATCCTGCGATATCCTTGGCGATATCCTTTGCTATATCCTGTCCTGGCGGTTTTAATTACTTATCGCTCGAACAGCTATTGTCAATTTTTTAAACGGTCTCTCGTTTCGGTCTGCAGACACTTCGGTTAACATTTTATGAGTCGTGCCACGCCCATAATTTATCACAGCCGCTGCAGGCATTCCTCTTTTGTTATTATTATTCCCTGTTTGTTGTTGTTGTTGTTGTTGATGATATTTTATGTGCCGTTAGTTCTGCTTTGTTGCGTCTTGTCATAAAAATATATTTATGTGCTTTTTAATGGCCGACACGAAGAACAAGAAGAAGAAGAAAAAGAAGCCAGTGCGGCTCAAAAGTTCCCTCATCTATTTATTTGGCTAATTAAATGTTTAATTTCTCAATTGATTACTATAAAACTTCAGGCACTGATTGGCCCACACACGCCCAGCCCAAGGATATAGGAACTATAAGGAAAACGACTTAAGATATGGCACACAAGCAGCGCGAGACAAAGCTCGACACTCGACATGAGCTGCCATTGTTTAAGTGCAACATAGGACAATGGGACAATGAGACAGTAAGAGAGTGGGACGACGGGACGACGGGATGACAGGAGAACTGTATAAGGGTACACGATGTTGTGCTGTATTTAAAAGGATTATGCACTCGTGCTGCACTCTCGGGCTATGGCAAATGCATTGTAAGCAGCCGCGCTGTAAGCTCTGATAAATTGCCCCTCAACTTGAAAAAACAATTGAAAACACACACACGCACACTTGATATGGTATGTGATGTCTAAGTAGAAGGAAGTACTCCCTATCTATTTCTCTCACTCTCTCTCTGGTCTTTCATGGCGCACAGCTGCCGTTAGCGAAAAACAATTGCACTAGCAAAAAGTTTTATTGAAAAACATTTTAAATGTATTTCAAGCTATTGTTGTTGCTTTTACTGTTGCGTTTGCTAGCATGACATCTTGTTGCAAGTAATGCAGCTGTTGTTGTTGCAACATTTGGAATTACCCCGGGAAGTATTGCATACCCCTTGAAGTCTACGGTGTCAGCTAGAAAGTTGGCACATTTTTCATTTGCCTGCATTCTGGTTGCTTTATAGAGACTCTCCGACTTCTTGCACGTTTTCCTTTTGCTCTTTTTTTCTTAAACACTTACAGCTTACAGCTATATGATCCTTTTAATAGTGTAGGTTTAGGTACTACTTCTTATATATGTAGTATAAGCAAATATTTGAATTTCCTACATTGATTTTAAATTGCATTTTATATCTGACACATGCTGTTTGGTATGGCTTTAAATTTGTTTTTATGTCTATGCTCTCTGTCTCATCTATGTCGTTGCTGAACTTCTCCTGAGTTTTTATAGTATAGTGATTTGATTTTCTAATTTTCTCCATACATTTACCATCTACAGGATCTCGATTCCCGCTGTGTCTTTATTCTTCATACAGCTTGGCATCTCATAATGTTTGCATTTTTTTTATATACAATTTCCATTTGCATTTCGACTCGGTTTTATTTCTTTCATATGTGCACTTTTTATTCGTTGTCCTTCTCTCTCTCTCTCTCTCTCTGTCTCTCTGACTCTGCCGTCTTTATTTTTTACTCTTTATCGTTTTCTCTGCTCTTTCCTTTGTGAAGTTGCGTTGGACAGAGCAAATAATTTTATTTGAATTTGATTTCATTCCAAGTTTTTGTGCTGACTTTTGCTTCATCTGTTTCTGTTTCCGTTTCCGTTTGTGTCTTTGTCTCTTTCTTAGTTTCACTTAGTATTGGCCATTTTAATGAAATTAATTTTTGCGTTTTCTGCAGTTTGTTGCACGTTGCACAATGAAAGTTGCACGTTGCAATCGTGGTACAATTACCAGGCACTTTGTGTAATTTATGCATTTTGGTTTTGTTTGTGAATTATTATTTTATGCATCAGCTGTTCATAAATTCAAATTTCAATTATTTATATGCAGCTATCGAAGGAGACCAATTTCTTTCTCTTTATCTCATTCTCTCACTCTCTCTCTTTCTGTCTCTGTCTCTCTCTCTCAATCTCACTTTCTTACATCGATTTGTGCTTAGCACTTGGTATAACACAAATTGTAAACCGAATCAAACACTAATCAACATTGCATCTGGGCTCAACAAGACTGGCAATTCTAAACAGAAAAAGAATTTATAGCGATAAATACTCTGTAATTTTATGTGTATCATTTACAAACTGAATTTCGTAACATTTAATTGAGTCAATTAAATTAAGTATTTGCAATGTTAAGAATAAAACAAGTTAATAGAACAAGCTAAATAACGCATTATTCGTATTTGAATAATTAAAAAAGATTTAGACTTTCCTTTGTTGCATTATAAAAAATAATATAGAAATCTATACAAATTGTATTATTAACAATCTATTATATTCATTCATTTATAAGTTTTAATTTAGTTAATCATACTCTCTCCATTTTACATAATTTAGAGGGTGTTTAAACACAGGCACTGCTAAAGTTGTGTGTCTCATGTGATGACATTTTTGCAAGCTTGCCAGTTTTTAGGCAACTGTCCCTGTTTCTGTTTCTGTGTTTGCTTCTGTTCAGGTTTCTGCTCTTGTTTCTCATTCTGTATCTGTGTCTGTTTCTGTCTTTGTTTTGCGGTTTGTGCCACGGACTGTTGCTGTTCCAGTTGTATGTGCGTGTGTGTATGTGTCTGTGAAGTTGGCATGAGTTTGGGGTCAGGGCTGGAAGGGCTTTTGGTGACACTCAGAGGCCTTGAGTATGGCATTTGGTCAACTGGATGCCAGGCTTTAGCAAAGTCTGCCAAGAATCGAAAAAGCCAAACGAAGTTCTTTTTGGATTGTTTTGTCTGTATGTTCTGTTGTTGTGGTTGTTGTTGTTGTTGTTGGTGTTGTTGCTGTTGCTGTGTTGTTGCTGTTGTTTTGGCTGTTGGTATTGTGGAAAGTGTCACATTTGTTACTGCATTTATTGCTTTGATTTTGCTTGCTGCAATCACAACGATGCTAACTACAGAATGGCTCTTCAGGGTCTCAATGCAATGCCTCGTTTCGCTTTGGCACTTCGGCTTTTAAGTGTACATTTTGAATTTAGGAATTTATGAGCACAGTACACAGTACGTAGGGCTTAGCTAAAATAAACGTATTGTAATCGTAGTTTCAGGCCATGTCAATAGAAGAGTCGAGTTTACGACGTATGTGCATCCTATTGACTACCAGAGATGTCTGCTAGTATAAAGAATGCAAAACCCTTTCTAAATTGCATAAAGAAGACCATTCAGATTATATTAGCACGGTATTATGCAATTGTTCTGGCAATTGTTCTCCTCAACGGCAGACACTTATTTCATTGAATGTGTGACAAAGACTGTTTAGTAGCTAATTCAATCCAGACTATCTCTTACTTATATTAGCTCTTGCATTCCCCACTCTGAAATTGCATTAATGAGCTTCACCTACCCCAACAAAATGGAAACACATACAATCTACAAAAACTGTTGAAAAGAAACCTACAGTGCAATAAATATAATATATATATTGTATATATAAATACAATATATATATTGTATATAAAGTTAGAGTCTGCAGATATAGCACACTTTACGGTTTCCATTTGGCTAGCGGAAACTGCGAGTTGGAATTTTCGCATTCGTAACTTGGCTTTTCTCTGCTGTTGTGTGTGTAATGGCAAAAGAGGGGGCGTGGCACCGGCTGTGGCTAAAGCAGGTGAGTAGCGTATGCTAAATATAAAACTAGACAAAGAAACAGACTACCGCTGGTATGCACAGCAAAGAGCATGCACATTCAAATCCTCCTCTTGCACGAAAAGCTGCAATCCAAATGAGTTTATGCACATTACGCATACGCCACATGGGTTCGGGGCGAAGTGGGAACAAAAGGGCGAGGGTTGAGTTGGTTAAGTGGTGGGTTTTGGTCAGTAAAGTTCATTTAACTCAATGCCAAATAAGCAATGGAAGTTATAGAAACACAAATAGAGAGCGGAAGAGAGAGAGAGGGAGAGAGAGAGAGAGAGAAAGAAAAAGAGAAAGAGGAAGACAAATAAAGGAAGGAAGAAAGAGCCATATCTGAAGTCATGGTAGTCAATGAATGAAGTGAAATTACTTAATGGCACCGAATTGTACTTTGCTTAATTACTTGGCCAGCTCCACTTCTCTCTCTCTCACACACATGCACCCACACACAAACACACACTCACACAACACATGTCATTTGTATGTGCAACAGTGGAGCAGGGAAGGGAGGTAAACGAGTCGTGGGAGCTGTAAAAATAACGTTACGTATGCGTCGGGCCCTTAGCGCTCGTAAACATAACTGTGTGTGCGTGTGTGGGTGCATGTATTGTGTATGTGAATTCATACATATATATGTACTTGTCTGTGTGTGTATGGCTATATTCGTGTGAGTCTGTGTGTGGGAGGGTATTCTGCCTGCTTTATGGCTTGTTTCTTTTGAGCTTTGCGTTTTGTGTACGCCTTAACTTCCGTTCCATATTCCCTTGTCTTTCTTCTCCCTCGGAATACCTATGTTTGTCTGTATGTCTGTATGCCTGTGTGTCTGTCTGCCTTGCTCTTTGTGGCAGCCTTTCTCCTTCCTCTATGTGTGTGTGCGTGTGTGTGTGTTGTTATTGCCCGTTTGCCTGTTTTCGTTTGGTTTGGTTTTTGGCTTTTTGGGTTTCCAGGGTTTAACTCTTCCTTCACTCGTGCTTAAATAATTTTCCACCTTCGTTTTAATTTACGTCGCGTATACGCAATATATGACATTTTAAATTGTTTATGACTACAGCAGGGGCGCCCGAAGGGCAACAGATAAAACAGACAACCGACAATAGCTAAACAGGGTCTTAACTGACCCCCTTTCCTACTCGCAGTTGGCAGTTAGCCTTGTCTAAATGGCAGCCACAGTCCCCACTTGGCTAATAGAATAAAACTCAGTAACCCTTTCACTAAGATTTTGCATGTGTGTGTGTGCTGTTTGTGTGTGTGTGTGGTTTTTAGTTAATTGTTAAGAGAATTGTTGTACGGTTGATTGATGCGCTTAATGTAGATTTGCTCGGGGATTTTGGGCAAATGCGTTAAACTTGGCCAAGTTTATAAAGTAGTGACTGACTTTAAATCGAAGCTATACAAAAAATATTACATTTTCAAATATTTAAATTTTTCCTTAATTTAATGCATTTATTCATAGAGAAAATCGTCAACCAATTTTATTTGGAAACATAAGTCATCTGACCTCTTTGAAAGCCACCTTAGCATCCCTTTCGGCTATAATAATATATGCCTAGCCCAGTGCAAATATTTGCTTGTTTTCTTAGGGAAAAGGCTCCGATTAGAAGATGTCTTGAAGGTGAGCAGGGGTTGCGTGGCTCTGCTGGGATCTGCAGGGTCTATAGGGGTAACGGTGTGAATGCACAGGCTGTGTTTTTGGCGTTTTGTTTACACATGATTTGTTATACATTATATAAACAACTGCCGGGCATTACGAAGAATAGAGGATGGGAGTAGCCACACCCATTTGTCATAATTCTGAAATATATATGGTATATAAATCTGGGACAATATTTTAATAATCATGTAGTACGCTGACTTTTGGCAAACAGTGTTTGCGTTTGCTGCACATATGTAATTGCATAATAACAACAGTTGTTGTTCTGTGGATGTTGTGGATGATCATGTTGTTGTTGATGATGATGTTGTTGTTGTTGTTCACGATGTTGTTGTTGATGTTGATGAAGTTGTTGTTGTCATTGTGCTTGTCCAATTGTTTGCAAACAATGAAATAATCCATATACGCATATACACATGCATGCAACAGCTGTTGTTGAATTATTTAGAATGGACAACATCGTTGTTGTTGCTGTTGTTGTTGTTGCTGCTGTTGCTGTTGTTGCTGTTGTTGCTGTTGTTGCTGTTGTTGCTGTTGTTGCTGTTGTTGCTGCTGTGTTTATTGTGCCATTTTATTAGTTTTCGAAATTTAGGTTAATTAAAAACTTATTTGGGGCTGTGCGTCCATTGTGGCATGCACAAACACACACACGTCCACAAAGAGAAGGAGGCTGAGCAACAAAAGGAGTGAGTGGACAAGGATAGGAGAGGCACGGAGGGTGGTCTCTCCATCGAAGCACTCATTATATATGGCAAATTACGTGCACTGTGTGAAAGCACTTTCTCTTTGTGTGTCCCCCTCTGACTCTCTTGCACCGCATCTCTTTGTCTCTCTTTCACACTAACACTTGCTGTCCTGCTCTGGTGCCTGGACGCTGTATTGGGTCGTTTAGTTAAATATGCATGTGTATTTGTATAGAGTAGTATATGCCCAGAGAAAATGTTGCAATTGCAATCGATTTTGCATTTGCATCAAAATTTATAACTCTTCCTCTATATTGAAATAGCTGTCATGCCACTTAGCGTATGTATCTGTGTAGATGTGAGTGTATCTGTGTGTGGGTTTGTGTGTGTGTTTACGTATCATTGGCTTTTATCGAATGTAATTAATATGAATTTATTGCAAATGTGTTGCCTACTTAAGGAGATGCCTCTCCGAATGGATATGCTTTCAATTTACCGAACGGCGACATCCAGATTCTACTTAGAAGATGAGATTGAGGTAGTCGATGTCCAACTAACAGGGTAGCTGCAACGTATTACATAACATAAACGCACTTGCGTTTCTGAATTTGATGTTAGACTATAGAATTTTCACAGTGTATCTGCTATAAATTAAGAACATGAACTTTTAATGCTTCCAATATTTGTTCATTTCAAAGTTAGAAAGAAAAACAAAAAATATTATAATCAACGTTGTTTCCAAATTGATTATTTTTACACCTGGGTCAAGTGTTATTGAGATATATTTATAGTTATACTATTTTGTTACAGTATAATTTTTAAATGTAATCAAATTAAAGCGCTCACAGAAAAGTATACAATCGAGTGATTAGAGATAGTCAAACTGACTAGGGCTACCCTCGCTTGACTAGTTGGATAAATGGCTACTGTCTCACTTCATTGCACTCGGATATGTCCTAGCAATTCTATATGTTCGTGTATTGGAACAGAGCGACGCATTGACAAATGCAAATGCGCCCAGCACTCTGGTAATATTTTCCAGCAAATATCACAAATCGGCAATGGCAAAGTAAACGGCTAACAAATATTTATAGCCACCGAGACGAGGAAAAGCGGTTACAACGACGCTTGCAATATATATTACCAGCTGGATGCAGTTAAAGGACAACAAGCAGCAACAATATGCAGTCAGAGTGGAGTGTGGATGTTGCTCGAGCGAACAGTAAAAAATATAAGGAAACAACAGCAGGAACAACGGCAGCAGCACCATCTGCCAGACGATTGCCATTCAAGGATATAACAGGACTAAATCAGAACAGAACTGAAAAGAGCTGAATAGCACTGAATGGTAGAGACTAGAGCTTGCTTGCAAAAGGAAATCATTTAAATAAAAGTCAATGTCATGACATGTAGCAAAGGCAACGCATAAGGAGTCAACAAAAACAGAGAGACGACAAAAACAGATAGACTAGGAGTTGAACCAGAAGAAACAGGAAAAGTTGTTATATTTTTGCCTGAATTCGATGCAGTAGAAGAGTTCCTTGTATGGTCATATGTAGCACGGGGCGTATGCGTAGTACTGCAGAGCAAAAGTTTGATGCGCTCAATAAACGTTACACAGCGCTAAGTCTGCTAGAAGAACCATCGCAAAAATGACGACAGCCTTAACAATGGCAAGAGAAACAACAACAATTATAACAACAACAACAATATCATTGACAACAACAAGTGGAGGCAAATCTCAGCAGCTGGAACACATTTAATTTGGCATCAAAATGAGCCATGCCTGACAGATGGCAGCCGGAATTGTACTCTGGCTGGTTGGCAGGTAGACTCTTTGGGCTCGTTGGGCGCTTTAATGTATTTTCGTTTTATGGGCTCATTAAATTACGCTTTATTGCCGTTAAAATAAAATATTATGTGATAAAAATGCCGAAAGCGGCACCCAAACTCTTCGTCAAAGCCTTGCGATTCGAGTTGAGGCCTAAAAGAATTATGTTTTGAATGCGCTAATAAAAGCTGAAATTCTAAAAAACAATTGGAAAACTGGGTAGAAGGATAGATGGACAAACGGACAGACGGACAGATCTAACGGACATTTTGCATCTAAAGATGGAATTTATATGATCAGCAAACAGTGACCGAAAATTGACTAATCTGAAATTAAGCAAACATTTTTCTATAAGTTCATCTTACAAAACCGGCTTTGAAAAGTTGCGACTTTTTATTTCATTTCGGGCTACTGTAAAAATGCTAGAATTGAGAAAATAGATATATATAGGCTTTAGATAAAACATCCAAAAACCAAAGCCTTTATAATATTTTTCTGTACATTTATTAACTTCCATTATTTCTGTTAATTTAAAATATACTTTTATATTGGTTATTTTAACCTAAATTTTTCTTTAATTTATTTTGTTTTCAATAAGTTTTGTCTTTTATATTTCTTCAAATAATCACAAATAAAAGTTTGCAGTGCAGTGTGCCCGTAACAATCCTCGATTTCTTGGAATTTTTTGACAGGTTTGCAAAAGAAAGACAACTTTTACGAAATGGGTAACTTTCAAGAAATCCACAGAATGTTTTTACTTTCACGGTGATTTGCTGTAATCGTTAGTGTTTATGTCTTTGTCGAAAAGTGGAACCGACATTCTATATTTACTACTAAACTAAATTCATGAAAAATTTATTTTAAGACATTTTAATTAAATTTTATTTCAATATTTTTTTGTTGTAATTTTTTTATTTTATTTATTGCATTTCTTTTTATGACTGGTAGTTGTAGTTGTGGTTGTAACTGTTGTTGAAGGATGTCACTTTGTATCTGCCGTAGGGCCATTTTTTGGACTTGTCACATTTGAATAAACCAAGTGGAGTAGGAGATTAAGGGGCGCTGTTGGGAAATACGTGAAAAACCAGAATTGTAACAAGGGTCCGTGTATTCAGATCCTTTTCGGCGTTGTCGGCGACTGCATTTTTCGACCAGAGAATGTCAGCCTCACCGTTCCTCTACCCCAACCAACTAATCGGATTAGTGTGTCAGTAGTTTTTACAGACATGCTAGTGTAGATCTGGGCGTGTGTATTTGTGTTTGTGTGTGTGTGTGTATGTGTGTGTGTGTGTGACTGATGGCTCTATGGCACACGCCGGCTGAGTACGCTGTTCGTTAGCCCAAGTGACCTCCATTCGAGACAGGAAAGTCTGGGACTCAGTGGGCAGCGGCACGTTTTAGTGTAATTAAAAAGATATGCATGTAGAGTATATAACAGTAAAAGGAGCGAGGGAGCAAGAGACAGCAAAAAATGAATCCGCAGAACAGAGACAGCAAGAGTGAGTTAGAATCTGTATTCTATGCAGCTTATGTGGCAGTCCCAGTGAATGGAAATGTAGCACACTCTGTGTGGCGCACACTCCCTTTGGATTCTGCTCCTTAAATTTTGAATATCAATTCAAAATTTAAGAGATTTCACAGGTCTCTTCTCGAGGCAGAACTAGTGCAGCAATCTATTCCCAAGGCATAGGACGTGTGATGTCATCGTGACACGGTGCATATCCTGTGGCTTGTCATTTCAAAGTGAAAGAGCATAATTTTGACATATGCGATTACAACAGGAAGCACAACAGATGCGACCAACAAAACTGTACAAATCGCACCTGGTAACAACAATAACATCTACAATTGGAACTACCATACACTAAAAACTACAATTGAGTTCACAATGTAAACATTGCAAACTCAGGGAACGAACCATAAAGCAAAGACAAGCACAAAGGGTACAGGAAATACCCAAGGGGATCTGCTAAAAAAGATAATCAGGTATGATATATTATAAAATCGGACACGTTTATATTGTCATTAACAAATACTCTATATATAATATAGAATCACGTTATATAGTAGTATTACTAATTCCAAGTCTTTTGAGCAATGTACAAATATTTAATATTAATTTAATTTAACTATCCGTAAATAGATTTTTGTGATTTCTTGAAATAACATTTTTGGAATAAAAAATATTTGACATCTGGCATTTGGCAAAGGTATAACCCATTTATAGGATGAACATTTTTGTATTCGAAGTCCATAGAACCTATTTATAATTTGTAATAATATATACAGGGTATACAAAAATGACATAAAAAGGAGAGCAAGCAATAAAACTAGAAACCGCGTCAAGCCAAAAGCAAAAAGCAAAAGCAAAAGCACATCAATCAACGCCAGCGACTCGGATCGGGCCTGAAGGATACGCGCTGAAGCAAAAGCAGCGTCATGTTGCGGGTATTGTGCGAAAAGAAGGTATCCTCACGCTCACAAATGCTCTATCTCTCTCTCACTCTTTCTCTTTCTCACTCTCTCATGCTCTTTCCCTTTCTCTCTCTCTCTAAGCTATGCCATAGCAAAATATTTGTTGTTCCTTTGGAAGCGCATATTTTTGTTTGTGTTGCTGCTGTTATAGTGATAGCAGTTATTGTAGTAGTTATAGTTGTAGTTGTTCCGTGGCATTCTGTCGACCACAAAATACCTTATAGTCACGACAACAGTACTATGTAGACATCAGCAAGTGGGGAGATCGGCAAAGGGTATAGGTCGGCACTATAACCATAGAGTTAAAACGTTAGACATACGGCTACATGTGCATAAATATAAAATATCTAAGCGACACTTGTGTGAGCTGTATGAGTTGACTGTTTGTCTGTCTGCCTGTCTTTCTGTCTGCTTGTCTTTTTGTTGTAGCTTGTCTGTCTTTTTGCTCTGTGGGTCTGTCTGTTTGGCTGTCTGTCAGCCTGTCTGTTTTAGTGACCCAACAAGATTAAAGTGCCGTCGAGGGCAAAAAATCAAAACAAAACCAGAATAAAAAACGCATAGGTTTATACGTATATAGTATGAATATGTAGTATATGAATATGTGAGTGTGTGTGTGTGTATGTGTGTGTGTGTGGTAAAATAAACTTTATTCCACAAAACAGCCTAAAACAATTAAAGGTGGCAATTTCATTTAGACAGCTCGGTTGGCACATTCTATCTAGGGTATATCCATGAAAAGTCTGAAAAATGAATACTATAAACTATATAAATTTAGATTTGATAATACAAGACAAACATATACAAAATATATAGACACATACACATTTATATACCATAGACTACTATATTATATTACTAGTCGTACAATTAAATTGCAAACTCAATTCGATCATCTCCAGTTAAGTTTGTATAGTTCCATATGTTTACTTGACGTATTTAATGATTGTTTAAATGATTTGATTGATTGATTACATGAGCTGTAAATATAATTATCATGGGTTAATAAAACAATATTGAAACATGAAATGCAAATGCATTAAATATTAAGCTAATGAGAGACTAAATTGTATACTAGCTGTGTTATTTTTTTTATCGAATTGGAATTAATTGACCCATAATTTAAATAAATATTAGGTACACTTTGGACAAGTTAAGTCCCATTTAAATTATTTATGCGCAAATACCACTATATGTGCTTAAGTGTGAGTATACTAAATATGAGAACAAGTGTGGGTTACCATGGCTGATTAAGTGGAAAAAGGTGCTACAAAGCTGTCTAAATCTCTCACAAAATGCTGCTAATATAAGAATGAGGTGCGGCACCGTCAACTTGGTGCCAATAGATGTGTGATAAAGGACGATGGTCCGCAGAGAGGGTTGTGGGTGGTGGAAGAGTCGAGCCAAAGCTTTAGTCATCCTGCAGGAGCAACAACACCAACAACAGCAACAACAGCAACAACAGCATACATATGTAAGTAGAGCATAAATAAATAAGCATTGTATGCAGGCAGCATTATGTATGAGAGGGTGTCAGTGTATGAGAGTGTGTGTGATTCTGTATGGGTATTATATTATGGCTCATGGTAATTACAGGTGTCGCTATAATAAATTACCTTTGAATTTACTGTTTGTCGTGCTCATTGCTGTTGTTGTTCTTGTTGTTGATGGTGCTGCTGCTGCTGCTGCTGCTGCTGTTATCGCTGTCCTTGTCAGTAAGGTTGTCGTTGTTGTTGTCCTTGTCAGTAGTAGTGTCAGTGCGCAGGATATATAAATCTGGCTGCCCAGCGGCAACTACTATAGCCATAGCTATAGCTATAGATACAGCCACAGCTGCTGCTGCTGCTGCTGCTGCTGGCAGCTCTCGCATGTTCTGTCATTGATAAGCTTTATTAAAAAGGATAATGAGCCTGTGGCTCTGAGCGTCTCACTGTCTGTGTTTGTGTGAGTGTGAGTGTGAGTGTGTGTGGATGTGTGTGTGGATGGGTGTGTGAGTGTATGTGTGTAATGCGGTTTTGTAGCTACAAGTGTGTGCGTACATGTGTGTGTGTGTGCATGTGTTTGTGAGAGAGCCTTGTACATGTGTCCATTATAAGTTTCTGTGTTGTTTACGAGCTATGGTTGTAGTTGTAGTTGTTGTTGTTGTTGTAGTTGTAATTTTAGCTGCTGCTGTAGTTGTTAATAGTTATGAGTTAATGGTTTTTTGTGTTTGCTTTCATGTTTGTTTGCTTGTTATTTTTTGGGCCCTTTTTCCTTCCGTTCCTGCTCTCTGGCCCTTTCTGACGCAGCTCATGATTATTTTCGGATTATTATGATTACTTTGGTTCCGGCGTATAATCAAATTAACTCTATGCGTGGTTTTGCCTGCTGACAGCAACAACCACTATTTTATTTTTTGGGTAACTTTTTGAGACCCTTCGTTTAAAAAATCTCGAAGGGGTCTGTTAAATTCGTAAAAAGTTAAAATGTGTGTAACGAGAAAAACAATTAATTGCAGAATCCGTCTGAGTATAAGTTATTGACCAGGATCACAAGCTAAGCCTATTAGGCCACGAACGTCTGTCTATTTGTCATAGTCCCCAACAGGAAGATATCTTTTTACACACTCTTTTCGCAAGTCCGTTCGTGCTATATGTATTTATATTCAAACATCAACAACAGAAGTACATCTTGAACATTCTCCTGCATATTTATTTATTTATTGAATAATTATTATTATATCTTGTGTTTAAAATATTTAAAAGGGCTTTAAAAAAGTCAGTTCAGAATCGTTTACCCAAAACACCATTTAGTACCGAAAATGCTATTCTGAGCCAAGACTAAAATTCTATACAATATGTTCTTTCAGGCACCATCCCCACTGTTGAAATGTATTTTTTGTTATTGAAAATATCAGCTGATGAGGATTTCCTCACTCTTTCTGTATTTTGGGGCACAGCAGTTGGCTTCCAAAAAAAAGGAGAAAACTTTTTCCCGAAACGACTTTTTGATGTTGTTGATTAAGTTTTGATTAGCTGTTGCGATTGCTACACAAATGTATATCGAAATACAAACACAACAGATGGAAAAAGTTCTTAAATCGTTGCACTGCCAACTGTTACTGTTTCCACATTTCCATTTACTTTCCTTTTTCCTCTGTGCCCCCATTCACAAAGGTTTTTCTATTTCTCTTGACGGGCCTGTGCAATACATAACGATTCATTGACCTTTCTTCAAATGCAGTAAATCTATGTATATTTTTGTATACATTTGGAGATTTAGTACAACATCTACTATACATCCTTCATTATTTTCTAGATAACGGAAATATCACTGCATTGAACATCGAGTTTCTATCTAATCTAAACAATCACTGCAGTGTCTACTTTTTTAAAATTAAAACTTTTCCATTTATTGCAAATTAAAACAATGTACTCATATCCATATCTAAAGTATGATTTCTTCGATGTGCATGAGTGGATATGTTGGAACTAGTAAAATTCTTTGTATGCCCAAAAATATTTACCCTCAATTGACATTTTATGCTTAAGGGCATCTTAAATGATTGAATTTTTTAACTATAGGTCATTCCAATAGAGATACACGTATATTCGTGCACATGTAAGTGGGAGTATTTGATTTGTAACCCCAGAAGGCTAAGTTGCTGGAAATCATATGACTTTTACTAATATTTATATTTTAAATTTAACTTGTATGTAAGACTTTGTCAATCATTTAAAGCCTAATTTTTAGTTAAATTTTATAAAATTCTTTCGGAGTTGTGTAAACAAAAGTTCAGTGAATAACTAAAAGATTTAAAGCTAAACTGCATCTAATAATTTGAGTTTCTTTCATGTTTTGCAACTTGTCAATGTTGTTGCCACTGCAGTGGACTTTTCACTCTTCTGATTTGGTTGAGTAGAAGTTTCTACCAGGATTTAAATCCAGTTATGCTTTCTATGTTCATTCGGCGTTGGGCGAGCTAATGAGCACAGCGCTCTTTACTTCGCACTGTGTCTCCATTTGCAGCTCAGTTCTTGCGCTTCCTTCTCGCTTTCAGTGCCTGAATTTACTCCGTCTGCCACTCGAAGCTAAGCAGGAAACGGAAATTACTTTGCAAACACTTTGCACCACCTTTTGACTGGGCAAAAGCCCCACCTAAGTCGCGTCGCCCCTACTTGGGTTGCGCTGAATGCGTTGGGTTGCGTTAAGTCACATCGCGTGGCTGGGTATGGCAAGCGAAATGCCAGTGTTGCCAGAAGTCAAATGGAGTCACTTTTGAGGCCGAATACCTGCCACATAGTGCCTCCTTCTTGGTCTTCTCTTGGATTCGTGCCGTGGTTTCGTCTCATGCTGCTTCGTGTAATTTTCTTATGCTATTTCTTGCCTTTTATGGCCATAAGCAAAGTGAAATATGAATTGCGGTTACTTCAAAATCTGCGCAGCAAGCCAGCAGCTAAAACTCTGGCCTTTTGCCTGTTGGCTACTTCAAAACACACGCCCCACGCTCCAACACATACTCAAAAACACTCACATACGCACACACTCACACACACTTCAGGGAAGAAGAAGTTAACAACTAAAGCATCAACTGCATTTAAGTTTGCTGTTCGTTTTGCCGTGTGCCATTTTATGGCTAAATCCACTTTAGCAGCAAGCCAACAATATTCTTGCATATTTCTCTCTCTCTCTGTGTGTGTGTGAGTGTATTTGTGTTGGGTGTAGCATGTGTGTTTGTTGTGTAATTTCAGCTGCCTGCCTCTGACCAAGTCGCAATGAAACGTTGTTGTAAGTTAAATTATGGCCGAAAAAAGGCTGCCATGCCACTGGTTCTGGCTCTGTGTTTCTGCTTGTTGTATTCACATATGCCTCTCTCTATCTACCTCTTCCCCTTTCTTTCTCTTTCTTTCTCCCTCTCTCGCTCTCTCCCTCTCTCTGTGTGTTGTGCTAAAATTACCTTTAAATTGAAAATTATTGTATGTGCGCGCACTCAACTCCATCGCAGCTCCGCACCATCACCCTCTCTCGCACCACCCACCTGCTGTCAGCACACTAAAAACATAAATTTCTGTGGTTTCTGCTCAAAATTGCGGTAGCTGTTGTCTCGCTTGACGCTGCCCCAACTTGGTGGTGGATCGACGGTGGCTCGATGGCGGCTTGGCGGTGGCATCGCGGTTGCTTGTGGCTTAAAGCGCCGTCGAGCTTTGAATTACTTTTTCAATTTGAGGCTCTCAAGACCGCAGTATAGCAAGAACAACAACCATCGTCCGTAACTCGGCAGGTAAATGAATTAATGCGCGGTGTAAGCGGTGTGAGAGTGAGTGGCTTGAGTGGCTTGAGTGGCGAGGCTCAACCTTTGCGGCGTTCAATTTGTATTCATAAACGAGCCGCAGTTGTTTTTCTATTAATTTGTTTCGGCCTATATTTGCTTAAGCCGAAAAAAGTGCTTAGGCGAAGCAATGAAAAAAAAAGAATAGCATTCTTGTATGTGCTTGGGGTTGGAATTTATTTGTGAAGCATGGCGTATGCGTAACGCAAAATTCTGATATTCTGATTTGGCGGTAAGCAATGGCACAAATTTCAACAGGAAAGTGGCAAATGACGTTACCAAAAAATTGTGGAAATTATTTTCTAATTACTTGCAGAATTTATTAAAAAATAATGCACAATTAATTTGTTTATTACACTAAAATGTATGGCCCAAATTTAGTTTTATATTGGATAAATAATATAACAAATTTAATCTATTTTATTTTGGGTCCGTTGACAAAAACGTAGCCATAGGACATAACATCATAAACATTCCTAATCTTTACGATAGACCTTATGGGGTATATATGTATAAGGCAGCCCACAGTAACAATAATGCACAAAGTTTATTATAAGATCCGTTTATTCCGCCTTTGCACCCGACTCCCTGAAACACTCCGCACTGCCGCCAGTCAACTACTCCATTCTCTCCACGCGAGAGAGCCCTTTACAGAATGTTATGTTAACAGAACATAAGTAGTATAAATAAGGAATAGTCGAGAGCTTACAATCCTACTACATATATATTCAACTGAGTCATATTCATCTATGTAACTATCATGATTTTGGAAACTATAAGAATTGCAAATCTGTTCTATTTTTAAAAACCGAAACCCTATTCAAAACCAATATTTCAATCTATCGAAGATTAGATCTTCCCATACAGAAATGTTATTTTTATTCGCTTTCGATCCCTTATGAGAACTGTGTTTTTAATTATACCAAGCAAATTCTTTTCCCTTTATACGATCTATATGCATGATACGTTTAATCTTAAATCTTAATTTAATATCCAACAGTGGGGACTGGCCCGACAGTAGGGACCCTGTGTTTAGTATTTTTCGAACATAATAGTATTTTTGGGGCAGAATAGTATTT
>JBANCZ010000022.1:0-94988 GCA_037040025.1 Sphaerogastrella javana | reverse complement strand
TTGTGAATCTATGAATAAACCTTTAAAAATTTTGATTTTTTTAATTGCATCTTAAGTTTAGCCAATTTTTGTACATTGCCTTTATATATATTTTTAAAAATCTTTATTAATATTGATTACTTAATTATTAATTAATTTTAATTAAATTTCCGAAATGAAAATTAAAAAAAAAATAATCCCTAATACATCTATTAGCGAAATTAGCGAACCCTGCGCTTTAATGAATTTTAGTTTGCTTTTCGATAGATTTGGGTGAATGGTTGATTATTTTTTTATACCGTATTTTATCAATAATAATATACGATGATGAATGTTCGAACATAAACAAACAGTTTTATTATAATCTTTTTATAAGTTGTTTTTATATAGTTGCTTTTTTGTGCTGTTAATTATGGCTGTAAATAGGAGCATTGCGAACAGTGTAGAAGTTACAAATAAATTTGTCCATACACTTTGATATCTTTATTGCATGATTTAAGTGTAATCGTTAGATTTGTTATACACTATTTTTCTTTTATTTCGTTTTGTTACGCTCAATCTTAGTCACTTGAGTTTTTCGCTAGAAACAATTTACTAAATATGGTCAACTTTTCTTTGTTTACTTTTATATACCAGAAATAAACTATTAGGTCAGCAAATCTATAAACCAAAAATTATGTTTTGAATTGCATTTTAATTGAAATATTTAATTCTGAAGTAATAAATTACTAAAAAAAATTAAATATAGTTTAAAAGCTGTAATAAATACATTATGAAACTTTAACGTACGTAATTTGTATTTAATTTTATGTTATATATTTTTTAAATTTTAAATAATATTATTTATCAATAATAATATGGTGAATTCCCTTGGTGTTTTTAATATAAAAATAAATTCATATTTATTGTTATAATACTTTATTAAATCAACATTCATTACATTTGTTATAGATTATTGTGTATACTTAATTCTAAGCACTGATTTCGCTCAGTGCATGGACAACTGTTATAGTTAGTGGAGTTCGTTCGTACGTTTGACGCTTGTTATCGCGCCCCAGCGGCTTTAAAGCAATTCTAGATAAGTGGCCAAAAGAGACACACACACATACATACAGCGATCGATAGATACAGATACAGATACAGATACAAATGGCAAACATAATTATTAACACAAATCGTTTTCTATTCTGTTGTTTTTTTTTTTCTTTTGTTTTTACTTATATAAAGTGCATGCAATGCCCCACTCGACGGACCCCCTAAGCTCCTTAGGGAGCACCGGAGCGTTGACTCATGCCGTAGCCTTGTTCTTTGTCCCAACCACTAGCCTTTGCGCTTGACGCGCAGCTGAAAGGTTTTGGTCAATGTGGACATAAAGTTTGGCATCTCCTTCATCTGATTGAGTGCCTCGTTCTTGGTATTCGACTGATACTCATACGCGACCTTGCGGTTCACGGCCGTGCACAGCTTTAGCAGATCCACACCCTCTGGCTGTTGTCCCTCATTGTAGGCGGCCACATCGAGCACACGGCACAAACTCTGTATGAACCAGGATCCATCATCCACATTGCGGAACGAGAAGAACTCTAAGTGGTAATAAAAACTATATCAGACGCAATTCCAGGGTGTTTAAAGTCGTGCTACTTACTGTCAAAGGTCGAATAGAAGACAAGCATGTCGGCTGTGCTGGGTATGGCATAGGTCACGGGCTGTGGTGCCGGCGCTACCGGTCCGAGGTCGCGCGTCATCACCGAGAACGTGGTGAACTCGACAGCCTTCTCCAGGTTCTCGCCACGACAGGCCTGTATGAAAAATAGCTTGGGCTTGTTCACCAGCGTCTGGCAACTGTCGCCAAGGAATGGATTCCACAGACGTTCAACAGGGTAGGACATGTCCTAGAGATAGCTAAGTATGAAGGAAAGGTTGAATTTGAGGTTGCCAGACTTACCTTGGCATAGACCTTGCCCTCGGAGCCATGGGACATGACCACCAGCGCAAAGCAATCGTTCTGACTGTGATCCTCGCGTGCGACTATCAATCAAACGATTAATTACCGTCTTAATATCGATTAATTATGCGTGTTTACTCACCTTCCTTGAGCAGATCGTTGATTTCGGAAAAGGTGAGATCATTGTAGGCGCGCACATCGAAACCAAAGCCCAACAACGATTGCTGTATATCGTCCCTGTCCCGTTCGGTGCCCACGCGCTGCTTCTGACCCTTCACATCCTTGTGATTGAGTATTATGGCCACGCCCGTTCGTGCGCAATTCTCATACGTATCATCCTGTGTAGGCCTCGAAATGATGGTCCGCTTTAGATCCGCCTCGGATGTGGGCGTCTTGGCTATCTGTGTAGCATCCGCCTTGTCTTTCTTGTGCTTGTTCTTCGTCCCAAAGAGCGAAAAGTCTGTGTCATCCATGGTGCCGTCCTGCCTACCGTGTGTGCTGCAACCGTTCACAACCCTGTCGAAACTGTGACTAAGCGCCCTCGCTCGATTTCAACAAAAATTCTAATCGTACCCAAAAAAAAAAAGCTCCCGCTCTAGACGCAACTCTTCCTATCTAATCAATGCAGCGCCTTATCAGCCTTATCAACACCTTATCAGCTGTTGCCTACCCTCTTTATTCACTTGTGTTCTCGCTCACTCGCATTGCGCTTTTAAGAGCCCATTCCGATTGTATGAATCAGGGTTTGATGGGTTTATGTATGTAATAGGAAGAGTGTATAAATTATATAGATACTTGATTAGCTTCAATGCCAGATTAGATTGACCCACAGACTGTCTGTCTGTATAAGTGCCTACATCTCGAGATTTACTAACACCATAGACCTCAAATTTGGTATATACAATCATTAGTTGTACTATTATCCAGATTTCAATTTGAATTCTCTTTAAATTCCTTCTATATAATATTAAAATTTATCATTGGCATTTTATTTCTATATTATAATCGAATTTACGTAATTACGAACGATTCCACGATCAATTCGAATTCGATTTTTGAAATGAAAATAATTTCAAATGGTCTGAAGGGTGCTTGCTATGAAGTACCGTTCCGACTGTTCCCAATTGTTGATTAGCTGGCTCCAAGGGAAGTTCGAGCAATTGCCGGCAATTGGCAGCTAATAAAATGAGTTTTCTATTTCAACGAGACAATTTGATTTTCGGGCGTAAGACACGCCCACAAGACGCCCCCATTTTGCAGAAAAGGAAAAGCGCAAATTTCCCAGCATTCGACGCTCTGTTCTTCGTATTTTCTCTGTGTTGTCTTTCGCTTTCACTGGAAATTACAAACATCCGTTAGGAGTTTCGAGCGTATACTGCCATCTCTTTCGCTCCCCGTCTCCCCCTTTCTCACTCTCTCTCTCTCTTTCTCTCTGTCACTCCTGCCACACATCCTGCTGCCGTATTAATGTGTTTTCTATAATTTGCACTACGCAAAAAGTGAAACCGAATTTCTCAGACGCAACGCAATTCAAATTTTACACGCACACAAAGCAACGGAAACCGGAAATGAGTATGGCACCCCAACAACTGTACCCAACGCAAAAATATCAAAAAGTGTACCGTTACATGCCTGGGTACACTTTGCCCAACACACTCAACAGTCAAAGAGAGCCGAATGCCAAAGAGAGCGCGCTTGCGAGCGAAGAGAAAGCATGTGGAACGTTGTGGAATGTGGAACATTGTTGCAGTAGCAGCAGCAGCAGCAGCAGAAGCAGAAGCAACGCTGAAGCTATTCGCGGCTAATTAATAAAGTTCTTCGATGCTGTGGAATGCGGCATGTTTTGATAGCAATAATAACTAATTTTAATTGCATTAATCAACTATTTTAGGCATGCCTCTATTCCCATTTCCGTTCCCTTCTTTTCCCTATTTATGCGCGTGAAATTATAATTTAATCACAATAAATCAAGAGTCAACAACTTAATTTTTAGTGCCTTCTCACACATATGATTAGCATCAATTAAATCTGGTCACACTGTGCAGCAATCAGAAATCAAACTTCACTCGATTGCAATTCCAATTCCGATTCCTACACCGATTACCATTGCGATTGTCATTACGATTGCGATTGCATTGCTGAGAACAGTTCAAATCAGCACCAGCAGCAGCAGCAGCAGCTCACATTGCTTTGGGCATGAAGAGAACATAAACAAGATAGCAACAGCAGCAGCCTTTGCACATTGGGATTAACTTCATGAAAATGGTGTGTTTTCTTAAGAGTCTTTTAAATGAGGGTGAAATTAATATTAATACTTGATTCTTATCAAAAGGCAATATGTGTAAATCTATAATAGACTTGGAAATTTAAATAATTTTTTTATGTATTCATTTTAAATTTAAACAAAAATTTAATCAAATGTCTGTTTAAAATAAATATACATACATATATATAAATATATTTGTAAATGTATTTTCATTTGAAAACAGAAATTCACAAATGAAACATTACATTATTTATAGACAGAAATTTCAAAATGTTAATTATGTATATATATATAAAGACAAAGCGTAAGCATATTCTTTAAAAAAATATGTGTATACATAAATTAACATATATATTTGTAATATATTTTATTTCGGCATTCATTATATAACAGAAATTTCAAAAGGGATATTGAATTATTTTTATAATTATAATATAATAATAACTAAGCTTATAATATAAATTAAACCTAATCGAAATACCTTTGAAAATATCTGCGCATACAAATGTATCATTCCCTATCGTATTAATATTTAATTTCATCTTAAATTTCACATAATTCATATTCAATACGCACGCTCTCACTGTTCCCTATTATTTCGAGAGTAACTTATGCTCATGCAGCTCACTGTGCAGCGCCGGCAGAGCAGAAGCAGCAGCAAAAACAACTGAGCAGCAGCAGGAGCAGCAACAGCGGCAGCGGCAGCAACAACTTGGTTTCATTTCCAGTTTTTCAGTTGCGCGACGACTTGCATTGCGAGCGGACGTGTCGATAGCGGTTCGGAGGCGAAGTGAATGCCGAAGGCAAATCAAAAGCGAAGCGACGAATTCACAGCGAGTGTGTGCGTGTGTATTGGTGCAAAACGCCTGTAAAAGCGAAAAGTGTAAGTGCGTGTGTGTGTGTGTGTGCTTGTGCGAGAGTGTGTGTGACTCGCGAAATAATTCGCCTGCAGCGGCAGCAGCAGCACCAAATTCGCTCCGTTTTCGATATCGTAGTGAAGAGAAAGGGGGAAGGCAGAAGAGTATTTGGAGACTTGCGGGGAGCCTTTGAGGCGGCGCAAGTTGCTTGTTTTTATTTGGATAAATATATTTGTTGTTGTTGTCTTTTTGATTAAATGCCGCACAAATAAGAATACAAAGCACAAGGAAAGGCAAAAGGCGCAAAAGCACGCAAAAAGAAAGCGAAACAAAACAAAAAAAAAAAGAAAAGGAAAACAACAACAGTAATAACAACAACAACAATCAACAACCAAAACAACAAAAACAACAACAACAGCAACAAAAACAACGATCAACAATAAACAACAACAACAAGTGCCAACACACAACAAATTGTTTTTTTTTTCGTTGGAAATTTTTGGATATTAAATTATGTTAAGTGCATAAACCGTTCAACAGTAAGAAGAAGTGAAAGAAGAAGAGGAACAACAACAATAACAACAACAGCAGCAGCAGCAGTAACAGCAGCAGCAGCAACAGAGTGAAACGGCGAATGCAAGCGCAAAGTAAGTAAAAGAAAAAGAGTTGCAGCAGCAGCAACAACAACAACAACAAACATAACCACAACAACACGCACACACATGCAAGCATATGCATATATGCATGAATGTATGAGTGTGTATGTGTGTATGCGTGTGTGTGTGTGCTGTACGTGTTTGTACATGTTTGCACATAATGATATGTTCTAGCCCCTAACCCTATTGTGCGTGTATGTGCATGTGTGTTGGTGTATTGGTGTGAGTGTGTGTGTGAGTGTGTTTGCGTGTGTGTGTGTGTTTTGTATGCAAAACTCGAACAACAACAACAAATTAGGGTGGTGGCTGAGCCAAACAAATGACAAAAGGCAGGCACAAAACGAAATCAAATCAAAAGCAGCTTTAACAACAACAACAACAACAACAAAAGAAGCAACAACAAAAGCAACAACACACACAAAGAGTGTCAGAGAGTGAGTGGGAAAGAGTGAGAGAGAGAGAGTGGGAGAGAGAAAAAGAGAGCGAGAGAGTGGAAGTGAGGGCAAGCAAGATATAGCCAAGTGTGATTGTAAAGGAGTGGGGGGTGCACGAAGGGGAAAGGGAAAGGCTAACGGTATAAAGGTAGCCCGCTTTTAGGCGAATTCGCGTCGAAAGTGCAGAAAAAAGAGAAGAAAAAAAAGAAACGTGATTGAAAAAGGAGAACAAATTGAAATTCTGCCAACGTCGCAGTCGCATTCCCAGTCTCAGTCGCAGTCGCTGCTGGCGTCGCCATCGCAGCTGTTGCTGCCTAAACGCAGACAGCGTAGGAGAGACAGACAGAGAACAGTTAGTTACATTTAGAACAGTGTGACCAGCTGCGCCCTCGCTTATCGTAAATGGAATCGAATTGCTTTACTAATGCGTTTATTAAATTACATCGAGATTCATAAAATACAAAAATTAAATCAAAGCAAATACGAAAATTCTATCAAGAGATTAAAATCAGTTGAAATAATATTAAAGAATTTGAAACATATATTAAAATATTAGATTTTAAAGTTAATTTAAAATGAAACAAAGAATTAAATGAAATAAAATTCAGTAATTAAAAATGATAAGAAAATTTATTTGAATAATTTACATCAAATTATAGTAAAAAAGAAACGAAATACTTTAGAATGTTTATTAATTAAAACAAACTATGAAATTTAAATTTAAAAATGTATACAATTTGAAACAAATTTTTAAAATATAAATATTTACATTTTTTATATTGTATACTCCAAATATTACCCGAATAATTTTTAAATTTTTTAATAAAAAACCCAATTTTTTTTTTAAAATAATAAAACAATATTAAAAAATTTAATTTAAAAAAATTGTATAAAATTTGTTTTAAATTTATTTTTAAAAAATATTCAAAAATTGCATTTTACTTAAGTTACAAAAAAACCAAATAAATACAATATATTTGAATTCTTTATTTTAATATAATTTCTTAAAAAATGGTAAACAAAATAAATTACAAAATTAAATTGAAAAGTTACTTTTTACAAAATTTTTTTTATTGAAAAATTAAATTTCATGGAATCTTAGAAAAACTTTCAATAATATAACAAAAAAAGGAATATTGAAAATTTTAACTTAGCAAAATTTACAAAAAGTGTTGAAAAATTTCACAAAATTTATAAATAAGAATGAATAATTATTGAAAAAAATGTAACAAAATCTAAAAAATTGATTACATGAACATAATTTAAAACTTTTGCAGATATTCATGTACGGTCTGTTTGAATTTAACACCATATAATATTTTTATTGATTAAAATTTACAATAAATATATATTGGAAAAAATTTTTTTAAGATGCATAAAAACTTCAATTTAATTTTACGCTATTTTTTTTCTATTTATTTGCTTTTATTTCTATATATTTATTTATTCTAATAAAATTTTTATACTCATTTAATAGCCGAAATTGCAAATTTATAAGTATTTCAATTTCCATCATTAATTTATTTTAATTAAAAAAAATTTATATTGTGTAGAACTTGTTCTATTTGAAGACTGTCAATGTCTTTTGCACTCTCTCCTTTCTCCTTCTTCTCTCCGACTTCTTTCCTTCTTTCTTCTTTGGCTGCTGCCTTCTACTGGCAAATTGAGTTGATTCTAATGAACTTGTCTTACACACTCGCCGTTCTTCTTTCCCTCTCTTTCTGTATCTCTTCTCTCTCTCTTTTTATTTTTTGCTCTTGCTCTGCTATGGCAGCTTAAATTACTGAACGCACCTCGCTCAGCAAATATTTAACATACTTTATGACAGGCCCCAGCTGACCAGAGGCATCCCAAAAGGCATCCCTGGCAGCTGCACGCAGGTGAGAGAAAGAGAGGGAGTACAGACAGATGGACAGTTGGATAGCTGGACAGCAGGACAGAATAGGTGGGTAGACGCAGCACAGGTGGGCCGCTTGGGCATATCCCGAAGGCGGACAAGTTAGGTGTAAAGTCTCTACGCTTCTCCGGCTGAAAATATTTATTTATGTTGCTGATGTTGTTGTTGTTGCTGTTGTTGCTGTTGCTGTTGCTGATGTTGTTACTGTTGGGCAACCTTTGCGCTTTTTGCCATACGACAACGGCCCTTTTATGCTCCCCGGGGGCAATTGCTTGGGCTGTTCCTGCCAACCGGATTTGTTATGTTATGCTTTTTGTTGTTGTTTTTCTTTTTATTTTGTTTTTTTTTTTTTTTAATATATTTTTGACTTATTTTATGAACTTCACTTTTATTAAGTATACAAGCTTTGATAAACGACTGCAAAAAGGAGGTGGGGGGGGGGGCTTAAGACTGTGGGGTTAACTCTGCTGAGGGTAGAGGGGGGTGTATAACTTTGATGTGCTGAGTGCCACCCCAAAAGATAAATATTAAAAACAAGAGAGAAGATTAACCTATGCGGGCGGCAGAGGCAAACAAACATTAATTGTAACTGTAAATGGCGTGAAATGCCAGAACGAATGAAGGAACGAGTGTAGCGAGTGTGTATGAATGAATATGAGTGAGTGAGTGCTCAAAACAGCACACTGTATGAATGAATGAATGAGCGAATGAATGAACGAACGATAGTCAAGTAGCGGCAACTGCGTTAAGTGGAAGCCGGTAGCAGCAACAGCAGCAACAGCAGCAACAGCAGCAACAGCAGCAACATCAGCAACATCAGCAACAGCAGTAACATCAGTAGCAACAGCAGCAACACCAAAAGCAGCGACAATTTTGATGAACTTAACAAAACACTTGACAGCGGCACTGACAGCCCTCAAAGGCAGGGGGCAAAGGGGGGTTAACTGTGTAGAGCTTGTAGATAAGGTAAAGAGGGTAGTGGGTAGAGGGTAGAGGGTAGAGGGTGCTGCTCTAGGAGACAATCCTCCCCAATATCCCCCGCTTGAGAAAAGTAAAACGAGTCCATGCAATGAAACGAAATTATGACGCTAAATTGAACACGAAACGGCCATCGAGCCAAAGAGCACTGCGAATTGAGTGAGCCAGAGCAATGGGTAGTTTTGGTTGGGGGTGTTTCAATGTGGAGGGGTGCCTGTCATTTACAAAAGACCCCCCCCCTTTTTGCACGACTCTGTGCCCGCCTCAGCACATTTAACGCGCGAGTGAACCAAGCAGCAGAGCCAGATCCACAGCCAAAACGAAAGGGGGGTTGCTGGACAGGAGCTGGTACGGTCAGAGGGGGTAGAATGGGGGGTTAAGCTGCGCCATTGTAGCGGGTGTTGATAACAGCAGCAGCAGTAGCAACATAACAATAAAAGTCATAATAATAATAGACATAGAAATACGGAAATCATATTTTTTTTTTCGGGCATTCGAATGTGAAGGGGTTGAAGGCTTCACACGGATCCAGCACCGGCACTCGGAAATGGACTGAACTAAGCTGATGCCATAGAGTGCGAGTAGAGTCATGGGTGTTGGGTACAGAGTGCAGGGTGCGGCTGATTAGATCTTTCTCTGGGCTAGGGCTCTGTCTGGCACCGCAAAAAGCGGAAGGTGAAAATTAAGAAATTAGCGTACAGCCAAAACAAGGGGAGCCAAAGATTGGCAGCTTGGGACAGTGGGAGAAAGTGATAAGGGAGATACACACACATATATACATATAGATACACAAATACACACACACATACATACATACATACACATATACACGCAAATTGCTAGCCGCCGTTCACTTTAACTTAATTATATAATTTAGCAGAGTAAAAGCGAGAGAGTGAAAGGGATAGAAAGTGAGCGAGAGAGTAAGAGTAATATAGACAGACAAAGAGAGAAATACAGAGAGAGAGATATAGGGAGAATGTTTTTTGCAGTGCATTGCAAATTAAATGAGCTGCAAATGCATTTAAGGCTTAAAAGCGGCTTCACTTTGCCGCAAAATCAGCAGAAGCCGACGGCTTAGTCTGCCACACGGCGGTAAATGCCACACTGCGGCAGCAACATCAGCAGCAGCAGCAACTACCACTGCGGTTGCAACTGCTGCTGTTGCCTTAAGTGACTCAGCAGGCAGACGAGTAGACAGAGAGACAGACATTCAGCCCGTTTAGAAGCTGGAAAAAAAGGCAGATCTCTATATATATGTAAGCCAACGTAACCACAAAGCAATTATGCAGCAGCCAAACTGACTGATAGAGAGAGAGGTAGATATAGAGAGAAGCGGAGAGAGATAGGGATTGAGGGAGAGAGAAATGGATAGATAGAGACTCGGAGAGAGAAAAACGACAGAGACACAGGCAAAGGCGACAACTTGTCAGTCGTTGAAAAATTACACACAGCAGACAGACAGACAGACAGACAGACAGACAGACACACAGACAGACTGACTGAGAGACAGACACACAGACATACTGACTGAGAGACAGACAGGGCTGGCTGTGTGGCTGTGGCAGCGACAGGTTGCAGCTAAATAAAGCACTTAAAGGCCAGGTTCAAATTGCGACGTGAGATTGCGGCAAATTTAAATTTAGCCACAGCAACGAACCTGCAACATTTGCAACATTTGTCGTCTGCCTCAAAGAGGCAACATCTCTGACTCTATCACTCACTGCAGCTCTCTCTATTTAGGCCCTTCTCATTCAGTCTCTCTCTCTCTCTTTTTCTCTCTGTCTATCTCTGTTTGTTTTGGCCATGTTGCTGCTTTTGCTCAAACTGTTTATGCAACATGCAGCATGGGCATTGGCCATTTTCCATTACTGCACTGATGCACTGATGCGTATCCTTGATTAGGTGACCTTTTGCCTTTTCCTGCCCCTACCTCTGTCTCTGCCTTTGCCTCGCTGTTGCAAGCTTAAACTTGGCTGCGGCTGCTGCTTGCAACGCATGTGGCATGTGGCATGTTGCAAGTGCGATACTGTGTGCGCTGGCAATTATAATTTGTCTATATATATGCATAGAGATACAGTGGCGTAAATTAGCTTCATTGGCTGAAATTAGGTGGGTGGGGGAGAGGGATAGGGGAGAGGGAATACATTGTAATGGATCTAGGATAAGCTTAAGCTGAAGATATTATACGTACTCCACATGATATATCTTATGTATGACGAAGCCTAAACTACACATATGCTTATGTAACACATATATTATTTGAAATTTTGAATTTTTTTCGTTGCATTTTTTATACTTATTGAACAGCTTTGTTAAAAATATTAAATAATATAATTTTGAATAATTTTAAATTTAATTTAAAATGAAATTTCAATTCCATTCTCAATTTTGATGAGGTTTTTCTGATGCATATATTAATTTTTATTAATATTTTAATGATTTTTATTAAACAATTTTTCCGATGTTTAGCATGTATATTAGCTAGTTAGTTATGACCATTTGCATAATGTGGCAAATATAATTAAACTTGTGTAGAAATTTGAAATTTTAATATATCTTATGATTCCTAAAAAAAATACGTAATTGAAAACTTTATTACTAAAATGTGTTTTAAAATATTTTTCCAATCATAATTAAACTCGTAAAAAAATTTAATATATTAATTTTGCTTCCTAAAAATATATATTTTACAATACATAAAAAAAATCTATAATAGAATATTTAAAATACGTTTAGAATGGCAAAAGTCTGAAAATTGTTTTAAATTTGCATTTTTTTAAATGAAAATAAATAGAACATATTTTATGAACTAATAAAATATTTAGAAAAATGCATATAATTTACAATTTCTTTTTCAACTAATTTTAATGCAAATATTTTCTATGCGTTTGCTGCATATGCTTAACGTGTTCTATCTCAGGGTGAAGTTCATATGTTTAAGTCTTTTTTAGCCTCTTTTTACCCTTTTTTTAGCCTTTTTAGCTGTGTTTTTGTTTCATTTTTTATGGTAAAACTTTTTCTAGTTGCGCAAAAAGTGAAATGTTGCTGAACTAGTTCTTTGGTTCAGTTCTTGAGCAAACAGTGCAGAAAACGCAAAACTCACACACATATAGAGACCGAATAGATGTGCCAGCCCTGGTTGTTTGTCTCACTCTTCTCCTATCTTTCTCTCTCACACTGTCTCCCTCTCTCTCTCTCTCTCTCTCTCTCTCTGTCTCTCTCTCTCTCTCTGTCTCTTATTGTTTGCTTTGGCTGTCCTTTTGCAGCCGCATTCAGTTAGACAGCACACACACGTATTGAATGTGGCAAAAATGCTGCATATGTGTGAGTGTGTGTATCTGTGTGTGTGTGAGTGAGTGTATAAGTGTGTGTGTGTAATGTGTTCCATGTCCTGCGCTTCAATTTGCGTCTAAGCACTGACAGTGGGTGATTAAAGCCACCCGCCAGTAGCAGATGTTGGGGTTGATGTTGCCGCTGTAGATGTTGCTGTTGTTGGTGTTGCTGTTGTTGGTGTTGTTAGTGTTGCTGCTGCTGGTGGTGTGCACTGTGGTCAGCATTGTGGGCGACCTTTTAACGGGGTCGTGGATTAACATTTGTTGCTCGCGCCATTCATAAAAACGCACGCAAGGCTCTAGAGTTGCCTCCTTGTCGTAGACTGTTGTAGCTACATGCGTTACTCCTGCCCCCTTTCCCGCTCACATCTTGCTGCTTGCCGTATGTCTAGCTAGCAGTGTGACCAGGTCCAAGGTTGCAAGGTTGCATGGTTGTCTGGCCGCCGCCGACATCGAAAACGCAGACGTCGCTTGCGGTTGCAAGTTTTATGTAGTCTTTCCCATTCGGTCTCTCTCTCACTCTTCCCTTTCTATCTCCCTTCCCCCCCTCTCTCTCACTCTCTCTCTCTCCCTCTCTCCTTCTCTTCCTCTCTCATTTTCCCTTTCTCTCTCTGTGCTTTTGTGCAGTTAAGTGCTTAGTTGCGTGTAACTTTACACTGTTTAACAAACTCTCGCTTACCGCCACAGACGCCACTGGCCAAGTGTTGCACCACCACCCTTCCACCTGCCCCACATGCTCCACACGGCGCGTGTGGTGTGTGCCAGGTGCAAATAGCGCAGACGGCAGCCTGGCAAACAGTAAGGATAATGCACAAAGTACTCCCACATCCAACAAATGTTGCTGTCTTTGTCTATCAAAGGTTGCCTCTCTCATTCGCTCAGACACTCTAGAAAAGCTACTCTCTCTCTCTCTCTCTCTCTCTTTCTCTCAATCTCGCTCTCTTGCTCTCTTGAGTCTGTCTTGAATGCTTTTATTACTGTTTAACTGACTTACGTAAACTTTGTTAAGCTTCACATGTGTTTGAGTGAGAATAAGAGAGAGCGAGAGAGATCGGGGTAGAGAGAGGTTAAGAGAGAAAGGGTGAGGGCGGGAGTGAGAAAGACGGTGCTGTGTGTGTACCTCTGCCTCTGTTGATATGTGTACAGTTAATTGGCATTCCTTGTCTTAAGATTTCACTAATGCAATACAAAATCTCAACTTGTGCTCAAAGTTCTTGAAGTCAGTTCCAAGTACAAGAAGTAAATCTTGGAAAAAAATTGAAAAAGTTGAGAGAAGAAATCTTATAAATATGCTCCTTAAATAAAAGTAAATATTATAATACAGTTCTATAATATTTCATTATATATTATTGTAAGGTTTTATGGAAATGAGTTCTAAAAAAATAGAAGAAAATTTGAATACATGTGCTCTACAAATATAAGTAAATTTATTGTTATAGTTCCATAATATTCACCGTGTGTATTATTCAATAAAACTGTTTTAGTTTCCCATAAATCCGTAAAATATCGAAGTGATTTCATTATTTTAAGTCGGTATATTTCGTTTGAGAATACTGTCGATGCATATCCTACCTACTTGAAGTGAGTTTCTTTGGGTACCAGCACTTCAGCTTATAATGTTATCGATTAGAAGATTAAATTCAATCGATTTTGTAATCATGCAATTCTGCTGTGGGTTGCATTATCGATAACAGAGTTACTAGTCAGCACCCAATGCATTTTATGTGATTATGTGCTTTTTATGGGGCTTCAAAGTCGCGACAAAACGCGACAAGAGATATATATATACATGTATAGACATATATATATATATATGTGTTTATATTATAGTATATGTGTTTGTACTTATTACATATAGTAAATGCCATTCACAGCGCTAATAGCAAAGTTTTTCTGCTCAAGCTGAGAACGGAAGCTGTGTATAAGGCAGAAAAAACTCGAACTTAAATACATATATAAAAACTTTACACATATATATATATATATATATATATATTTATATGTACAGTAAGTACGAGTTGTGGCTGGAGTTAGTGCTGGAGTTGCATCAGGAAACAAAGGAAGGCAAAAAACCCAAGCAGACATACATGATATATACTTATACCATATATATCTATATGTATATGTGTGATGATGAAGGAGAACTGAGGAAGAAGAGGCATAGGGCCCTGTTTCCTTTGGGGAGGGACGTGAATCAAGACGAGCTGTAAACAAAAGCAAACATTGCGTGCCAAAAATTCCGGAAATTTTTAAAAGTCACAACATGTGTAAGCTAGATTTTACACACACACCCCTGTCTCTTCCTCTCTCTCATACTCTTAGTAAACCAAATAGAGTATGTGGTTACTAGGAGTAGGTGCGCTTCAAGCTGGACCTTCTGCTCCTCCCCAGCTCATATCAACCATCTTTTGCACCCTCTTCCACTGACTCCCAGTTGCCATGTTGCTAGTCTTAAGTGCTAAATTGAAATTCCGAAATTAAGTAATTTCGCCCAAGGGCAAGTTGAGGGGGTGCTGAACGTTTTACAGGGCGTGGGCGTGGGCGTGCGACAGTGTTGTAAAACAACGCACATAAAACTACAAAGACGGCTACGACTACGACAACGCCAACAACAATGAATAGCACTAATATTAATACACATACACATGCACATACACATAAAAACCAACACACATGAGTCGAGCATACATAAAAACCTCTGTAAACCAGAGGAGCTCAAAACGAAAAAAAAAAGAAATAAGGAAACGAACAGCATCCTTACCACACTTACAGCATCTTCAGCAGCCGCAGCAAAACAAGCTGTAAAAATTATAAGGAAATGGCAAGAACATAAACAACCAGACAGTGAGAGAAAGAGAAAAAAGAGAGAGAGAGATAGAATGGGATAGTAAGAGAAAGGTCGGGGTACAGAGACTTTGGCTGAACGCAATGAAACGAAATGCGATGCGATGCGAGCCCAAAAGTCGAGTCGAGTCGAGTCGAGTTCGGACGAGTTCCAATGAGCCACATCATTTACCCATAAACCACAGATGGCCACAAGAAATATGTTAGAGCTCTTAGCTAAAACGATATGAAACTAAGCACAGACCATTTGCATAAAAGTTGAACGAAATTTGCGCCAAGGATCGTTTTGGGCAAGTGTTCCGAAGAGGTACTCAAGGCAAACCCTTTGCTCTATATAGATAAATTTGAAGTATATCATATAAATCACTAACAGAAATATGTCAAATTATGGCAACTATTATAGATTACTAGGTTATACTATTTAGAGGGTATAGAACTAATAGAGGACTATAAATTTATGTAGATCTGTTTAAGATTAGACTGTATAAATTTATTGGTTGGAAGAGCTCAACCTAATCCACTTTCACATAATTTTCTATAATTTCTAATTTCATAATTTCAAATTGCTATCATCATATATGTCTGTTTAAACCATAAATCATATACGAATATAGGTTAGAATTTAGGAATTCCCATTAAACTTTGGTAATTTTGAGTTTTATTGAATTCTCTTACTTTTTGAAGGATCCGCATTTGTATAAGACAGTTCGCACGTTGTATGATATCTGTATATATTGGATATTTTATGGTATTCCTCTCAAACATAAAGTATCTTAGATTATGGAGCATAATTCCTTTGGTTTTACATAATTTCTTTAAGTTTATATTCTATAGTTCTTACCTTTTGAAGCTTCTGAGCTTATATGGGCCCATTTGAACAGTCAATGATATCTGTATATAGTCTAAAGTTCATAGTATTCCCGTCAAACATTACAGGCGTCTTCCATCTCTCCTCGTCTCCCTTTGGTTTCGAGTCTTTCGACTTTATCCAGCGCATTTTCAATTTCGGCAATGAAGCAGCAAGAAAATGTGATGTCTGCTCCCGGGATATGGCAAACATTTTCACAGCCTGACACCACGCCCAGTGGGTGGTAAGGGTCCAAAAGCAAGAATAAAAAAGAAAATGTAGCCGAGGAACAACCTAAACACTACTTGCATTTTTCATATGACACGACAACTATTTATTACCCCAACCCTTGCACAACAGTTCTTTATACTTTCTCCACTACTCTCTTTACTCGCTCTACTTCTCTCTCTCTCTCGCTCTTACTCTTCCTCCCTTCTCTTTCTCTCTATGTGTATGTTTCCCAGTCGTCTTTACTCGCTCTTTCAACGCCTTTGCCTCAGTTCCAGGCACTGCTCCTGCTCCCTTTAGGCCCGAAGATTGGCTACTTCGCAGTGCTAAGATGTTGCCTTCTTGCTGTTGTTTCTTTGGGTTCTTATTGTTGTAGATGTTGTTGTTGTTGTTGTTTCTTGCCTGTGTTGTAGTGGCTGCAATAAAGTTGGCAATGCGAGTCCATGTGATGTGTGCCCGGTGGTTGGTGAGCCATGTCCAAGTGCCTCCAGTTGTGTTCAGTTGTTGCTCTTATTGTTGTTGTTGTTTTATATGTTGTTGATGTTGTTGTAGATGTTGTTGTTGTTGTTTGTTGCTTGATGAAGAATGCGCATGTGTTACTAACGGCCCGATTATTTTTATTGTTTATTTGCTTTGATTTGGGCCCCTTCGTGTTCGCTTTCATGTTTTCATTTTAACAACATGTGATACAATGTGTGTGTGTTGGTGTATGTTGGTGTTGTTGGTGTTGTTGGTGTATATTGGTGTTGTTGGTGTGCGTGGGTTTGCGCATTTGTGCGTAACGAATAAATTTAGCAAAATAAATAAGGACAATAATCCTTTTGAATGCATTGCAATTGAGATTTTTACAGCCATTGGCTGCCCTTTGGCCACGTTCTCTGGCTTCTGCTCTATATATATACATCTATATATATATGCATACATATGTAACGCTTAAGGCCAGCTCGAAGAAAAGAGAAAGTGTGTGTTAGAGCGAGTGGGAGGGGGGGGGGGGTAAGAGGGAACAAGTCCTTGCTGCGTCCTGGCTAATGCCATTCTATTTGCCTTGATTTGCATTTCAATTCAAAATCAAATTTTTCAATTGCCAGCTGGACACACACACTCGCACATACATTGAAGCAGTAACATATGAAATGTATACACTGCAATAATTTACAAGATATTTATATAATATTTTACGAATGAATACAGATATGAAGTGAAATTTTTTTGTAAATTTATACAAACATTTTTGTATTAAATATTTTATTTTTGAAATATGTTTTAATACTTAGCTTTGTTCTACGAGTTTTTGATGAACACATTAATAGAATTTAAGTAATTTTATAAGCATTCGAAGCGCCATTTAGCGTCAATTAGCTGCAAAACTGCACTCAGTTTGCCATTTGAAGTTCAACCAACTTTGCCCTTTTGATGATTGATAAGGCAATGATTTTTCGCTAAGTGTATGCCTTTGTGTGTGTGTTTGGACATACTAAGTAGCGTCTGCTGACACACACACACACTCGAACACCCACACACACTCAAACACACCCACACACACTCAAACACACACACATTCATTTTGGCAACATAATTGAATTTGTTCGCACAAAAATTCATAGCATGCTTTTTGGGGCTGACCCCCAGAGTCCCACCCCCTCCGTACACACACATAGCCATTACTTCTGTTGCGTTTTGTTCTCTCTCTCTCTCATTCTCTCTCTCTATATATGTAATTGACAAAAGCTGCGCTCTCTTTTGCTGTGCACAAGCTGTTGAAATTTGAAATCAATTTATTTATATTGAGTTAGCATCGGGAAGCATTAACCTTTCCCGGGGTCTTCACTATCAAAATTTATGCGCATTTGCCAATTGCAGCGTCAGCAGTCAAAACAAAGTCAACGAGAGAAGAGAGAGGGTTGGACAGAGAGGGAGAGAGAAAGGGAAAGAGAGAAAAAGAGAAAGAGAGAGAGGGAGAAAATTGGGATAGATATAGGTAGGGAGATTGGAACAGACAGGGACTTAGAACGAGAGATTTTGAGAGACGGAGTATGTGAGTGGATAAATGATAGAGATAGAGAGAGTAGGAGGGAGTGAGAGAGAGGCAATGGGTGAAAAATAGGGAATGATTGGAGAGGAGAGAGTGGGTAAGTGGGGTTAAAGGGCAAGCTGGAAGAGCGGAAACTGTAAAGCCAAACAGCATTTACATTGGTTAACTGAGTCGAGTGTTTGTCTGTCTGTCTGTATGATTGTCTGTCTGTCTGTATGATTGTCTGTCTGTTCGTCTGTGTGTCTGTCAGTCTCTCTATTTGTCTGTCTGTCTGCTGTGCTCGCTCTTATTTGTTAAATTAAAAGCTTCAATGCTTTGCAGTAGTTGTTGTTGCTGTTGTTGTTGATGTTGCTGTTGTTGCTTTTGATGTTGCTGTTGTTGTTGTGGTTGCTAATGTTGCTCTGGTTGTTGTTGTTGTTGTCCATCGTTATTGGCATTATTGGCTTCACAGCGCACAAGACTTTCAATTAGTTTTATTAGGGTGTACCAAACATTCCATTCACTTGCAACCGCGCGTTGCCCCCTACCTCCTGCCCCTGTCTCTGTCCCTGCCCCAGCCCCCACCATCTTTTGTTATTATTATTGTTGCTGTTGTTGTTGTTGTTGTTGTTGTTGTTGTTGCTGTTGTTGAAATTGCCCTTTTGACTTTTATGCTCAATTTTTGTGTATTGTTGTTTTGTGGTTTGCGGTGGCTCCACACTCTGTGGGCTCACTTTAACCTACGATTGTTTCCTTCTCTCTGCTCTCTCTGTTCTTTCATTCCATTTTTTTTTTATTTTTCCATTTTTTTGTAATGTTGAGTTTTATGAGCGATGCTTTGGCTCACTCGCACTCACACTGCCATTCACACTTTTATTCATTTCACTCACTCTTCCGAAAGCTTTTTGTGCTGTTTATTGTGTTTGCCGCATGATTGCGCAATGCACACACACATAGACACACACATATATGGTATACATGCATATATATATTATATAGCATATAGTATATATTTTGTTCTATAATCCCCATTGAGAGAAAGAGAGAGAGAGATGTTCTCATCATCAGCCCATAAAAAAAAAATTTTTTTTAAAGATAACTCTTCGACTTAAATGCGCTTTGAATTAGAACAAATTTTTAATAGCTTTTTATTATTATAACAGAAAAAAAATAATAATAATTCCATGTATAGTTCTATAATTTTGGGGTTGTGTATGAGGAAATTTTAGAGTGCAAATGAAAGTGTTTCTAAGCTACTTACAATGATTTTAGTTTTTATTATGTGCTTCACACTCAAAGTGCTTCCAAGGGGGATTATTATTCTGTGCTGTGGCAGGTATATGCATCTACATTTGAGGGATATATACAAACTATGGCTAAATGCAAAAAACAATACTATTTTCCATCCTATAGATATAAGAAGAATATTCATTACTTGAAAGGAAGTATAGTATATTTCATTAATTGCAATTCCTTAAATTTTTTACCATAAATCAATTCAGTTATTCTAGAATACTTTTTAAAATTAGAAAACAAAATTCGAATTCAATTTGAAAGATATTTCAAGGTTGTATGGTATACCTATTCCAAGATTCTCTTGAGAACATTTGAACTTACTATTATTATTTCGAGGATGTATTTCCACACCTATACCAAGGTTCTCTTGGTAATACTTTATCTTACTCATGCTAATTAAGTGAAGTGTTTGGTCTAGTTATTTTCTGAACTTTGAGTGAGAATGAAAATCAATCTAAGATTGAAATTTAGTGTATCTCTTATGATATAGAGCAATCATATCTAGAGCAGAGCAAATGAAATGATAAACAATTGCTTTCTTCGCTTAAATACTTTAATATTTCTTTATCTCACTTTAAGTGTCCATCTTTCATAATTATTCAAGAAGAGAGCGTAAAATAAGAATTTCTTGCTTTCATTTTATTATTCATCTATTTCAATTCTCTCTGTGGTATGTAATCTTCACTGTTCAATACCCTATGCATACAAACAGAACTTGAAGAATATCAAATTCACAGTCAATTAAAAAATGATTCTTCGATTCGTATTCCAATTTCAATTTCGATTCGAATTCCATTGAATACTTATACACAATTCTTTTTTCCAAAGAGAGAAGTATGTTAATAATAAGATGCAAAGATACCGTGCATATACATAAAGAACATACTGTCTTTTTTTCCAATACGCCATAATCTCTACAGTTGTGTCAATTAAAATGGAATGCCTAAGATTCATTATTCATATATATATGTACACTTTAAGCTGCTCCCCTCTCTTCAGCAGCCCCTCTTTCACAGCTTTGTCTCATTTACAGCTGCTTCTGTTTGGAGCTCAGCTTTTTTTTACAGTGTGCTCGACTGCTCGACAATAATTCCACTTTATGGCTTTTATATTGTCTGTTGTTTTGTTTTTCTTCAATTCTGCTGTCTCTTCACTTATTTCTTGTTTTTTATTTCTGTTTCTCTTCATCTTTCTTCCACTCTCCCTCTCTCTTATCTCTCTTTTTCTCTGTGAAACAGCTCTAAAGTGAGAGCGTTTGTATACAATGTTTCACCCAATTCAAGTGAAGGCTGCAAATGTTTTTGACACGGTCCAAGTCTGTGTCGGTCAAATACTTTCGTTGGCTCTCAATAGCAGCAGATGCTGTGTTGTCCCTGGATTTTTCCTCTTTTTTTTTTTTGAACCTCCTTCAAAAAGGGAGGCAAAGTTTTGTGTACAAGTTGAGCCCCTGAAGGAAGCGAGAGGGCGCTAAACACGGCTGGTTGAACTTAAAACGAAGTTAGCAACAACAGCAACAACAGTAACACCAGCAATAGCAACAGTAATAGCAACAAAACGAACACCAACAGCAACATTAACAGCAACATCAGCAACATCAAGAGACGCAACTTGTTTCAAGGATGTGCCAAATGTCCTAGTTGCCCTGTGTCCTGTCGGTCTGTCTTTCTGTCTGTCAGCTGACAACCTGGCCCCGTCTCAGTTTCATTATTGAAAATGTGTCGACGTGGTCCAGTTGCCATAATTCAAGCATGGCCAATGCGGCAAACGCCTGCAACGATTTGTGCAACACAGAAAAACTTTTATTTCTCCCATTGCCCACTCGTGCCACATTTTCCTATTTTCCTTTTTTTTCAGATTTTTTTTTGCACTTTTCCCACTTTTGCTGACTTTTTGTCAATTTGTTTTTCATTTATTTTTTTTCTCTTGCAGTGAACACTAAATAAGTTGCAACGTCTAAAAGTGAAAAGGAAAAACAAAAACAAAAAACGAAAAGGAAAAGCAAAAGGAATACTAAGAGGCAAGTGGCAAGTGGCAACTGGAGGAGCAACTTGTCAAGGAGCAGCAGCAGAAGCAGCTGCTGTGACGATTGACAGAACAAAAACAAAGGCAAGAGCCAGGCTCAAGTCGCAGGACTCAAGGCTCAAGTTGTGTACGGCAGCAGCATCAGCAACAGCAACAGCAGCAGCAGCAGCGACAACAGAAGAGTTGCGACAAGTGGCACAAGTGGCACACAGCAAGCGACAATCGAAAACCCCGAAAACCCAGCAGCAACATCTACAACAGCAACAACAACAGCAACAACAACAGCAGCAACAACAGCAGCAACAGCAGCCACAGCAACAGCAACATCTGCAGCAACAGCAACAGCAGTCCATGGCCGCGTAGCTGCCACATGTCGTGGCCAGGCAACAAACTGAAGCAACGCAAGCCGAGTGGCGCCATGTCCTGGCCAAATACCGCAGCGCAGAGTCCTTGCCACCAAATGGTATAGAGAGAGAATAAGTCAAGAAGCAGCCCCAAAAATAGAAGAAACAGAAGAAGAACAACAGCAACAGCAAGAACAAGCAGCATAAAGAGCAACAATAGAATACAAAAAGCGAAAGGAGCAACACATGTGTTTTTGTGATGTGACAAGGACACTTCAAGTGCCACCAACATACTACAGCAACAGCAGCTACAACAGCAGCAACAGTAGTAAGAACAACAGTGACAGCAGCAACATTAAATACATTTGTTTAGAGCAGCAGAGCAGAGGCTTTTAGACGCAGCATGCGCAAGCATAAAGCGTCGACTGGCAGCAACAGTAACAGCAGCAACATGCCACGCACACTGGCAACAGTCGCGCACAGCAGCGACAGAGGCATCACAGCGACAGCAGCAGCAGCAGCAACAGGAACAGTCACAACGCCAGCAACAAGCACAGTTGATATGGAACGGCAGCACATGCTGTTGGGGCATGCAACAGTCGAGCCTGCAACAGCAGCAGTTACTAGTCGCCTGACCTCACCAGCAACAACATCAGCAACAGCAACAGCTTCAGCAGCAGCAGCAACAGTTGCTGGCGCTGGCTACAACAGCAAGCAACGACCGCGCTTCAACGTGCAGCTGATGTCCTTGCTGCAAGCCGCCTGCTACGTGCTCTGCCTGTGCGCCTTCAGCTTCGCCCTTTACGCCAACGTGCGGCAGACGCGCCTCGAGCAGCGCATGCAGCGCCTGCAGCAGTTGGACGCGCGCATCGTGGAGCTCGAGCTGCGCCTCGAACAGCAGCAGCTCATACACTGGCCCCTCGAACAGGCACAGATACTGGCCACAACCATCAGGAGCAGCAGTAGCAGCAATAACAACAACAACATGAACAGCAACAAGAACAACAGCAACATTGAGCAGACAGCAACACCACAGTTGGCGCTGCATGTGCGCCGCGAATTGCACCGCCTGCGCCGCGACGTCTCACAGCTGCAGCTTACACGCCGCCAGCAGCGACGCCAGGCAGCGGAGGCAGCCGCAGCGGCAGCAGCAGCAGCAACTGTTGGCCCCATCGCAGGAAGCGGCGAGTGCCAATGTCAAGCAGGTGAGTCCACCGGCAAATATGTAACCACATCATGCCGCATCACAAAGCTAAATGCAGCGCAAACATTTGTCTCCGAGGGTGGCTCTTAAATTTTGTTCTTACTCGGGGCTAATATTTATATTAAATGTTTTAAAAATATCTGAAGAATTTCTACAGAATAATTTAAAAAAATTATCCTTTTGAAATGCAAAGTGCATTCAGGTATGAACCTTTAACCATCATTTAAATCAAAATTTTCTTGGTTCGAATTATTATACTACATTTCTTTTGGAAATGATCTAATACATCGTTCGATAGACATGATATAGATATTATTATAATGATATATATTTACTATACGACTATTTTCGAATATTAAAGCTCTTGAAACTGCGATTAGAGAATATTTTCCTCTTCTTATTTGAACCAAAATATTGTTCTTCTTTATTTGAAATGTAATAAGGCATTCTTTGTGAAAATATTCTAGTAATTCAAAAGGTAGATATCATATATATAGTTGATATGTATCGATTGTTTAAATTTTTTTCATCTATAAATCTCTCGAAAATGCATTCGAACATTAATATCCATAATTTAATTCGATATGTTCTTCCAATCTGTTTAAAAAGAAATGCAGCATTTTAATATGTAAATTGGAAAATTAACCTAACTATTTTCACAAAGATATATTTAAGTTATCTAACAGATACTAAAAGGCCACGAAGTCTTAGATTTAAAATTTCTTAATTACGGATTTATATTGTGATGAAATTTTTGTGGTTCTCCTAAATTCAAGCAAATTAACCGAACCCATTTTTTTGTTTGTTATTATTTGCATCTACTTGTCACCTACTTATCAAGAAGTAATTACTTAAATTATATTATTCTAAAATTGATAAAAAGATTGCATAAAATTCATTATGATTTGGTTGTATATCTTATAAAAATCTTAGTCTATAATTCTTAATACAAAAACATATTCTCATCGTCGTATTCTTATCAAATAGTCCATGTTAAATATGATATTTTTTTTTTTGGCATTTCAAAGTTATTTACTGCAAATTAAATTAAGCTTTAGTTTGTCTTAATGTTCACACTTGTCCGTATTTCTATGGCAACCCTCGCTTTGTTCGACCAGGCGCATTGATGGCTTACGCGCTGACCGGCAACCGCCTTCATTTGTGGTTTGCGGCTTGGACATGCTTCATACACAATTGGTCGAACATGTCAGTCAAATACACATAAACACACACACACACGGAGACTTGTTGACCTATGTGTGAGTGTATGTGTGTGTGTGTGTGTGTCAGGGCGTGAAGCCAACGCAATTTAATTATTTGCGTCTGGCCAAATTTATGGCAGTTTAGAGATTTCATTAATTGGAAAAGTGTTTTTCCTATGCCTTTTTCTCCCTCTGTGTGTGTATATAACAGACTCTCTCCCTCTCACTCTGAGAGTGTGTGTATGTGTGTGTCTGTGTGTGTGTGTGTGTGTGTGTGTGTATGTCTCTATGTGTTTGTGTATATCTCTGTGTGTGTATTTGCAATTTGTCTCGTGGTGCTGGCAGCTTGGGCTTTTGTGTTTGGCTTACAGCTTTCAGTGTTGGAGCTTAGATCGCTGCTTGTTACGCTTTGGCATTGCCAAAAGTTTGATTACTCGGGGATTAGCCATGTCCTTTGAGTGCCAGCCACATAGTCACACACTGAGACACACACACACACACACATATAGGAGAGCCTTGCCTTGTGGTTTGCATAAATTTTGCTTAAAATACTTTTTAAAAACTTTTCTCTTTTTTTTACATACAGACAGACTTACATAATGGCAACTCCGTTGCATGCCCCATGACCTCTGCTTATGGCACATGAACATAAAGTTTTTTTTTTCTTTCTTTTTTTGTTATACTCTTCCACATCCTCTGGCTCAACTGCGTCGTGTCCTTTGGCGCATTAACGCAATTTGTCTTGACATTCGCACAATTAACTCATCCACTCGACTCTGCTGGGAGCTGAGCTTCTGCCACAGCGAAACTTTTCTAGCTAATCCCTGCCATGTATGCCACATATACTGTCTCTCTCTCTCGCTGTCTCTCTCTCTCTTTGTCTCTTTCTTTCTCTTTGTCTCCTTCTAGTTCTCAGTTCTGTGCTGCAGTTTGTTTTGGTCCAGCCATATGACGCATACGCAGCGTGGGACAGCACTAAATGCTCATCGCAATTATTTAACAACTTGGCCAATTCTCAGCAACTCCATCCTTCCCTTTACAATGACTACTCTTCTCCCCTCTTCTCCCTCTCCCCTACTGGCTATCTCTTTAGCTTTGACTTGCCTTTTGGAAGGGAAAAGTTTTCTAATCGATGCGCACGCAGGTCGCAAGTTTTTACTGTCGCAACGCTCGAACTTTCTTTTCAAAGTCACTGCAAATAAATAAATTTTGTAGTCGCCGACTGAACCCCCAACAATCCCCCTACCTCTCTTCGCAAATCACCCTCCTAGAAGCCTCTAAGGGCTTTGATAAGGCCTTTCCAGGAGCCAAGCATTCTGAGCCTTTTCGCAACTCTCTCAATGAATCAGGAGGCGCCGTCTTATAAAGGGAGAGAGAGTGAGAAATTAAGAAAATGAAAGAGAGAGAAAGAGAGAGAGAGAGAGAGAGGAAGATAGAAAGAATGAAGGAAAAGAAGATAGGAAGAGAGAGAGAGAGAAGGAGAGAGAAATAGCAAATGGAAGAGATGGGATAGCTCTTATCGTTTGCTTATCTCAAGAAGAGACTGCTGTAAATGTTCGAGTACTGGAATTCTATGTGTCTGTCCCTATGGACAGACAGAACATATGCAGTTCTCTGACAAGGACATACAAGGTACAGTTAAGTCGATTAGTCGTTGTATTTGCAGTTGTTGTTGTTGTCGGATTTTGCAGTTGAAATTGATAAAATTAGTATGACAGCAATCAAGTACAGCAAATGCAATGGGGCAAAGAGAGTGACCTGAAAGAAGATATATATAGTAAGTACAGTGGCTAAAAGCACACAAATTCAATGCAAAAAAATAAAATAAATATTAAAAGAATAATAATGTATTAAAATAATATCGATACAAAAAATATTACTGGATGAAGTTGACGAAAGAAAAAAACGTCAACTAAAACAAGAATGAAAATCTGTTGAATTTGAAAGCCTTTAATATTTGGTTTGAATTTGTGAAAATATATTAATATTATTTAAATAATTTAAATTAAAGAAACACACAAAATGTTAGTTTGCATAAAATGTCCAAATATTTATGGTCTAGTATTTTGAGTCATAGCTATGACTCCATTTGGCCACAGCTTCCCATTGCTGTCAAACTGCAAATGACATTTGGCCACTTCTCGTGCGGCACAACGAGCTGACATCTCCCTCTCCCGTTCCCAACCCCACGCTCCTGCTTGGAAGAGGACTCTCTTGCAGCATTGCGAGTTGTGGTTGGGGCTCTTGAATTCGTTGTTGTTGTTGTTGTTGTCTCTAATGTTGACCAAACGATTCTGCTGCTGCTGCTGCTAAACCTGAACTCTGGCAGCAGTCGCTCAATTTATCATAGCCAAGCGCAAAATCCACTTGGCCAGCAACAAATGCAATAACAACAGCAGTAGGAATAACAACAACAACAACAACAGCAACAGCAACAGCATTGAGAAACAACAACAACAACAACAATGGGAGACAACAAAAATCATTGGACAGTGGACGAAGCTTGTTTGGCTGCGTGTGACATTTTGCAAGCCAAAGTATGTAGAACATGGCATAAAGTGAGACAGAGTGAGAGCGAGGGAGAGGGAAAGACTGGAGGAGAGTAGGAGAGTGGCATATAGATAACAGACAGACAGATAGACAGACAGAGATAGAGAAACAGATAGACAGACAGATAGAAAGACCGAGAACGAATGAAATAGAGAGTGAGAAGAGAGTTGCATGCAAATCTACATACACTCACACTCACTCACTCACTCACTCACTCACTCACTCACTCACTCACTCACATACACTCACTCACACACATTTACTCACACACACTCACACTCAGTCACACACTCACTGGGGCACCGTTAGAGCAAATGGCATATGAACTATGGAAATTCCCAATTAGGTTTTAATGCGTACAAGTGCTTTTTATTCAGTGCAATTTCTCACAACGAGCCAACAACCAATCCTCCCCCCTCGTGGATACCCTACCCCTCTCTCATCGTACTGATACTCGTAGTAGCTGCTATACATGCAGCTCACGTGCTCACCACCTCGCCACGCCCCTCTGCGCCCATCTAAATGCCAAAGCAGCAACGACTTGGGGTATTCTATTTTTCTTTTTTTTTTTTGGGAGCAGCTGCTGCTGCTTTTGGCTTTGGAATTGGCTTTGGGCCTGGGCTTCGACTGCGTAGATGTATGGTATATATGGTATATATATGGTATTTGTTGGCAGTCATAAATTTCAATCACGTTGTCAGGATAACACCGAGTGGATAGACTCATATGTCTCACAGCTCTGCATATGCTGTCGCAACAGCTACAGCTTCTACACTTAAAGAAATTTCAGCAGCAAATCTTCAAGATTAGTTAGTTGCTTTTACATAAATAATTACAATTTTTGATTTTATCTGGTATTATTATTTTTATATGATACATCTAGATCATTTTGATCTGATCATTAAAATCAATTAGTACATTTTGCTCAGTGTATGAGCATCATACGTTATCAGGCCACCCTCAGCCCTTGATGTACGTCTCTTTTTTTATCCTGTTGCGTCTTTTCCCCCAATCTGTGTGTGGTTTAAGGGCGTGCCAAAGCAGCACAACTGTGCCCTCTTCTTACCCCCTTCTTCCCAATATCTGACACACACATGCCACATACCCCTTATCATTCAGCGCTGGTCTACCCCTGTCTATAGCCAGAAAACGGATTGCCGGCAGACCAGAGCAGCTTATATTGGTTGCCAGAGACACTGAGAGAAACAGTGAGAGAAGGGTGGTAGGGGTAGAGGAGGGTAGATGAGGGTAGAGGAGGGTAGATGAGGGTAGAGGAGAGTTAACGCAGACCAACCTACATTTACCGCATGCCACACCTCCACCTTGGCATATCGATTGTCGCTGCACATCAATTGATTTCCTTTTCGTTTTCAATTTGGTCAGCTCCTTTTGGCCTGCCCCACTTGCCACTTGCCGCTTGCCCCTTTGCCACAAACCTCTTGCCACTTGCCACTGCCGCTGCTGCTGCTGCTGTTGCTGATGTTGCTGCTGTTGCTGCTGTTGCCTCAGCTACACGCTGCGCATTTTGTTTATGTGACTTTTTCGAGTTGTTTGTTCTCGATTCTCCGTTCGATTACTGTCCCTCCTTTGGCCGACCTGCCACCTTGCCACTGTTGCCTCTGTCCTCTTTGTCTCCACGGTCCCCTTTGTCCACTATCTTCTTTGTCTTCACTGTCTTCTCTCTTTCTCCAATGTCTCCTCGTCTGCTGCTGTTGTTGTTTTTGGGCTCTGCTTTCATTTGTGTGTGACTCTTGCGTGACTTTTGGGTCTTACCTGTGCGTCGGAATCCAAGCACGCCTTGATTACCATTTAAATGCTACGCTAATAGGCCAATAAACCAACAAACAAACAGACAGACAGACAGACAGAGGGAAAGAGATATAGATAGAGACAGATACAATATGAATGCTATAAAGAGCGCAAAAATAATCATAATTATATCTACAACAACATCGAGAAGAAGATCAAAAGTAATTAATTAGTCAAGTCGCAATGAATGCGCAACTGTCGTCATTATTTTGGCGGGGACTGTAGTCACCCACACACGAAGCGTGCTCGCCATTGGATGCCGCATTTGTTGACAAATTTATTTATTTGTCGCTTGCCCCAAGCCACAAGCCACATGCCACATGCCACATGCCGCCTGCTGCTGCTGCTGCTTTTGCTGTATTTTGTTTTATTTGCGGTTTCAGTCAGCTCATCGCCTGGAATTTCGCTCCCAGTGTGCAAATGAGAATGAGAACAGAATGAGAGAGAGAGAAAAAAAAGTCATCGAAAATCAAATGAAATTATATTAAAAATAAATACATGTCAAGAGCGACGAGAAGTCACGCCTCAAACAACGACAGAAAAGTGGGAAAATGCAGCGAAAAATGCGGAAAATGCGCGCGAGAGTTAAAATAAAAAAACAAAAAAAAAGAGAAAAAAAAAGGAAAAATAGAGAAAAAATAGCGTAAAATGAAAATGAAAATGAAATTCATTGGCTGCATCAAATAAATGAATTACCAACAAAAATTTCATAAATTTTTATTCAATTCTCATGCCGCGACTCTGTGCTGCATCTCTTTCTTTTTCTCTGTCCCTCTCACTCTCTTTTTCCCCTTCTTTTTCTCTCTTTGCCTGTCACTGCATCGCTCAGATTTATTTTTAAAGCATTTTTTGTTGTGTGTGTGTGGTTTTAATATGCACAAAAGCCAATTTGTGATGAGCCAGTGTCAGACATTCAGGCATTGAGGCAGGTGAGAAGTTCATTAAAATTTAAATAACATAAACTATTCCATGCTGTGATTCCCTGCTTTTCCCCTCTCCTTGTCTCTGTCTGTCTCTGTCACAAGAAGCGCGCTACAAAGTGGAAAATATGCATAAATTATTCAGCAAAAAAGAAAACACTGCAAAGACAAACGCGCATTTAATGGAAAATTGAAAATATATTTTCAAATAAATGACTATAAATATATAGTTAAATTAAATCTATATAAAGGGAGAAAAGAGATATATCCTTAATATTATTTTTTAAATTTTCAATGCCTTAAAGTCTTTGAATAAGTTAAAATTACATAGTTTCAAGGTCAAGCGGAGAGATGAACAATTTTGTCAAAATTGAAGGCAAAGTTGAAGATATTTTTAGAGCATTTCTTTAGGAAAATAATCTAAAATAATATTATGAATTCTATGCAAAATATGTACACATAATCAAAATTGATCCTATGTCCTATGTTGTCTTTGAATAAATTCTTTAAAATATATCTTTTATAAAGTGATAGTAAAATACTCTCTTGAATAAATCTGGCAGGTAGACATACACATTTCATTTTGATTGACCTTTGACCTATTACTTACATTATATATTATTGTACTATAGTAATCTTAATGTTTAAATATTCGTAGAAAAATATACATACACATCATTATAATTGACCTTTATACTTGTAATTGATCTATTCATTTTCATGATCTACTTCAAAGACACAAACTAATTTACAGCTAGGGTAATTCTGGCTGATTTTTACTATAGTATTGCAATAATATGTAGGATTGTGATCTGCATTGTTATAATTTGAATATGTATGAGTGTACATATGATATCTCTGTCAACTGATCTGTCCAATTAGTTCTGGGGCTATATTTAAATCGGTCATCAGTCAAATTGAAGCGCGGTCGTTTAAACGAGGCGTTGAATGCTTGGATGTATCTTGTATCTTGTAAGTGTATCTTTAGCTATATCTATGCCTATGGTTGTATGTATATTTGTACCTATAGCTATATATGTATCTTGGCGACATCTGTGTTGAGTTATGTGTGTGTTGTGTGAGTGTGTGTGTGTGTGTGTGTGCGGTGCGTCTGCAGCTGCGACTTGATCTGCAACTGTCTGGAAATTGGTTTTGCTTCAGCTTTTGCCTATGCTTTTGCTTTATGCTTTGGCTTTATGCTTTTGCTTTGGCTTTGATTGGGCTGTGTTTGGGTTGGTATTGGATTGGGTTTTCTTTGGCTTACGGTTGGAGGTTGAGGTTCAGTTGGGTTGTGTTTTTTTTTTTTTTTGTTAGTTTATTAGCCGCATATGCGCGGATTTCTTTTTTTCGGTTTTTGGTTACGCTATTCGCCTGGGCTTGGCTGCTGTTTCTGTTTTCTTTTTTTTTTCGTCAGCGGTTTCGTCTCATTGCCTGTTCCTGGAAATTGAGCGCTTTGGCTGCCGATGTCGGTTCTGTCGGTGGTGCTGCCGCTGCTGTTGGTGCTGCGTAAATAATTCAGCGGCAAACAGAAAATTTATGCGACTTGTGGCTCGTTTTTGGTGCAGCCACTGCGACATTTGACAAGCATCAGCCGGCGATATAGCGATACAGCGATACAGTTCCAATTGCCATGAATCGGTATGTGTGTGAGAAGCAGTGGTTCTGGCCGAGAAGAGGGGGTACTGCCACTTCAATATGGGTTTTGGCCACTCTCTGGTCGTGCATTGACTGCAAACAGATTTTCATTTTTATACTTTTACGTGATTTTCGTGCGACAAAATCCATTGAGCGTCATGCAGCCAGTGTTGAGCGACGCACATGCTCCAATTTCATGGCATGCTCACGTACACATACACACACACACACACACACACACACACACACACACACACACACACAGATACACAGATACAGATACAGATACAGATGGTGCTGTGGCAGTGGCAGTGGCGCAGTCAACGCAGCGACGTTTGCTTTATGATTTATTGCCTTGACACTGCGTGCTCGGCCTGCAGTGCCGCGCATACAGCGCATATACACTCAAGATACCCTGTAAATTTTAAAGAAAGGCTGTGCTCATTCATTGGGTATATGCGGTGAGTATAAAATCAATTTGAACTTCGTTTGGATGAGTGCTAAAAAACTGCCCCGATTTGCTTCTTAGTAGACCCAACTTTAGTAGTTGTAACTAAGCTTTACTTTAATCGCATACACGCTACTGCAGTCTGCTCTTTTTATATTTTGCCAGCGCATTGTTTACACACACACATCTGTAGAGAGATGTGAATACTAGTCGTAGTCGTCGTCGTCTGACAGGATTTGTCGTCATTTCGCTACTCCAGGGATTTTTGCCAGCGTCAGTGCAACGCGTGGCATTGCCACTACCCTATATAGTAGTTCTGGTTGACTCTTCCTCCCCCTTGCCTGTGCTTTTGAGCCCGCTGTCATGCCCGCTGTCATCCCCACATTTAGCGATAAATACAAGTTTTATGATGGATAATAAATGGCTTCATTCGCGTTGACAAATAGTCTGGTTTTGTTTTCATTTGTTACACTCTCTCCGCGCTCTTACTCTCAGCACCCTGCAGCCCTCTTCCGCCCTCTTCAGCCCTATTCAGCGTGCAACCTTCATTGCTTGTCTAGTCTCTTGGCCTTTGTTTATGCCTTTCGTGAGACTGTCACTCTCGCAGTATTCCAATGTCTCAGTCTGTCAGTCCGTGAGTCTGTCATGCGCTCAGACTATCAGTAGCTCAGTCTGGGTGCTTTGTTCTTTGCCAGGGCAACCCTGGTCACCAGATAAAGATGATGTATTACTGCAGAGCAACAGCAGCAAGAGCAACATTTTACCGCCTCGATTTGAGTCACAGCCAAGTGGGTGGATTATGTTTTCAGGTAGGATTAGCAATTACGTTTATAAATAGAAATTCTTTGCAATTTATCATTGCGAAATCTGTGCATTAAATCGCCAGAAAACTCACGTCAAAAAAAAAAAAAATAAATAAATAAAACAAACAAAGCAGAAAAAAAACCTCAAAATATCCTAAAAAAAAAAATATCACAAAAAATTTAGTTGAAATTGTCGCATTCTGTTTGGGGGTGTGGAGACTAATGTAAATTTTATTGCATCATTTTCTGGATATTTTCAAATCGAAAAACACAAATCTCTACCGAAAAAAAAAATTGTGAAAATTTGAATATGGGCGCCGTATCATGGGCTATTATCAGGCACACCCCGCTGTAGGCTTATGGCCCAAAAGCGCTTTTATGGCCAAATAATGTTTTTAGCCTTTTATGCTGCATAATTTTCACTCACTGCGCCACCGAGAGACAAACAGACAGACAGACATACAGACAGACTGGCAGATAGACATGATTTTAGTCTCAGATATTCATGTTCATTTTCAATTTTCGACTATTTATGCAAATTAACTGTAAATATGCATAAAAGTTTGAAAAATGTCATCATTTTTATATACCATACAGAGATACATACATATATTCGGTATATACATGCATATAAACGCAATCCATAAAAGCGCAAAAATATCACTCATACACCCCCCGCTGTGGGGCCCCAACACGGCTCATTAGGCCACAAAAGCAACCAGACAGCCAAAAAGACTGATGTGAATTTCTATAGCGTCACGGCTTGACAGAGACTCTGTCTATGTGTCCGTCTGTCTATGTATCTATGTTCATCTATGGCTGTCGCGCTGTCGCTGCTTTGTTTTTGGCTTTTCGTCTCTTTTTTTATGTTTCAATCAATGAAAAATGAAAATGAAAATCCGAAACCCCCATCAATGTCACTGGGGTTAGCAGCCAAGTATTTTACAATCTGGTAACACAATCTGTGTCCATAATGGTCAGTAGAACTCTCCCCGTTTCCACGATTCAACGGCTCTATGACTATGCGACTCCGTCTGATTCGACTGTCTGTCTCTCTGGCTCTTTGGCTTCTCTCTAGCTCAACTCCTGCAGCGAAAGTCACAAAACAAAATCAAAATCAAAATCAATCTTCTATATAGTACGCCATCCGCTGGGCCGTATCCATTTCATGATTTGCTGGCTTCCACAAACGACAACACTATGCTTATAAATCACAATCGATCATTGTCGTGAGACCACAAAAAAAAAAACAACATAATAATCGTTAAGAGAAATATATTTATATATAAAATCAGTTAAAAATGAGTAGAAAAAACATTTGGGAAAATAAGTTAACGCCAGTCAGGCTGTGGTAATTAAATTTACAAATTTTACAGTCTTCTTCCCAGAAAAACTCCATAAAATTGAACGATATAGGCAGCGACCCTGAGCCGGTACATCTTATTTCAACAGCCACTGTGCGTACTGGCTGCTGCCTGGTGCAATGCACCCAATAATTGTCGATGTAAGCGAAACGACAATGGGTTTTGCGGTTGAAGATGCTATTTGAACAGCCACCGGGTACCGGGTCTTTCAAGGGGGATCTGGGGTAGAGTGTCAGAGCGAACTGGTTTTGCTTTAATGCTGATAAATTATGCCTGATGTGTAATATGAGATGTGCACGTCCGAGAATTTACAATTATGTTAATATATATGTATGCGTAACTATACATACCATACATACTATATATGGTATTATGTATATATATTCATTTATTCTGCTTTGTCTGCATTCGCATTGTATACAATATTAAATTCCTGAGTTCTTAAATTTCACGCTTAGTTGGCTTTTCAATTAAAATCCTAATGTTCACAAAAAAAGTGCCGAAAATCGAATCGATTGAAAGATCAATCAAATGTGAATGAGTGAGTTAGATGGTGATGGAGAGCATATGAATGAGCTTGTGAATGAAAGCCATGTGAATAAAGGAAGTAATATGAAAAGGGGTGAGTTCAGTTGTATAATAGTCTTGGGTGTCACATTGTAAATTGATAGCAGGAACTATTTTTGAGTATACAATTTTTTAGAGTATAAAATAATAAACAAAGAACGAAAGTGCAAAAAGTAAATAAAGACCTGAAGAATTAATGAGAGGCATAGTGTAAGCAAACTGGATTTAAAAAGGAAGAGGTAAAATAAGGTCTCTTGGAGAGAGCCCTAATAAAGTAACACGATCAATTTGCGTATTAATATAAAGTTGAACCCTTCTAGAGAGGTGTTGGTTTAAAATACGACACTATGATGTAGATCTGATGAAACCAGTAGAGGTAAAATGATCCGAACGCAATAATAAAACACTAGATATTTAATTCTTCTTATGTATAGAACCCTAAACCCATAAGCTGCATTAATAAGCAGAAAATGTAAGTAGTAAATGTAAAACAATAAATGAAAATGGGTTATATAAAAATCAAATTACTTGCGCTTCAAATGATTTGAATCTATGCCTAAGGTTATAAATAGTCTACATTCAATATATGGATGTATGGTATATAGTAACCCTTGGGCTTGTCTGTATTGCTCCCCAAATGAAGGTGTGAAAGGAGAAACAGGTGTCAATGGTGACCCACCTTGAGGTTAATTTGATGAAATTGATAAAGTGCTTTTTGTGCCACTTCTACGAATCCTTTGAGCAGTTATTCACAGTCAAGTGAGAGAGAGTGAAAACTCACGCATGTGTGAGCGACATCAATTACAGTTTTCCACACTTTTCTACAGTTTTCCACAGTGACGGCTTTTTACTTTGCCTCCAATGACAAAACCTTTCAGCGCACCCTGTTAAAAAAAGAAGGAATTGAGTGAAGTGTTGTGTGTGTGTGTGTGTGTGTGTGCGAGTGTATGTGAAATTACCTGGCCTTTGTTGTGGCTCCATGTGTCTGATTCATCAGGTATTGAGTGTGAGTGCGAGTGCGATTGTGAGTGTGAGCATGAGTGTTTGAGTATCTGCTCTAGTGCTGCGTGCTAAAACTCAATCAAAATTGTCGCCGTTTGACTATCAGTTTTTCTATTTCCCCCCTCAATCACCCTCCGCCTCTGGCTGTTTGGCCTAGGCGCGTCCCCTTTCGGTGTGCAATTAAGTTGCGTTTTACTTTGTGGGTTTTTCCTTTTAGTGGGCGCGCCTCTAGTCGGCCTCTTCCTCTGCCTCTGCCTCTAACTCTACCTCTGTCTCTGTTTCTGTCTCTGTCATGGCCTCTGCCTGCGTTTTTGGCATTTGCATTTGCATTTGCCGAAACGCATTGTCAGACATGCAATGTCGTTAGTGGACAACGACGCGACGTTGCGGTAGCCAACACCCCTTATCGCCCCCCTCATTCTACCCCACTCTCTCTGTCTTCCCCTGTCTGTGGCAAGCGCAATTGGAGCGCCTGAAAACGCGGCTTAAATCTAATCAAAATGCGAATGTGTCGTCGTTGCTGTTGCAGTTGCTGTTCGACTTGTTGTAGTAGTCATTGTAGCTGTCGCCTCACTAGCAACATTTGCTGTTGTTGCTGTTGTAGCTGATGTTGCTGTCGTTACTGTTGCTGTTGTTGTTGCTGTTGCTGCCGCCTTTCTTTCGCACGCTGCACTAAATGAAGCGTTGCGTTCAGACCGTAGGCTGATCGTTCGCCTTTTCGCCATTCCAATAACCAACAGCAACATGACCAACAACAACAACAGCAACATCAAACAACAGCAACAACATCTGTTGCTAAAACGAGACAACCAAAAGCGACAAGTTTTTCAAGTGCCTGGCATGCAACACCTTTTGACATGTTGTTGCTGTTGTTGCTCTTGTGGTTGTCGTTGTTTTTGCTGCTGTCGTTTATGCTGTTGCTGTTGCTGTCGCTGTTGCTGTTCATTATACCCTATTGAAGAGACAGCATAATTAATTTAAGAAGTTGGTTAATAACTTTTGAAGACATTCATCAAACTGACCCCGAGCGTAAAATTTACAATTTACATCTGAAGACTTGATGCATATGGCTCAAGGTTGTGTTTTGGGTTTAGTCAGGGTATCTATTGAGTATACAAAGTATGTTTATGTTGGAGATGGATTACTTTACCATAAACGTACTGATTAAGTCTTTATAGACCACAACCTGCTGAAACTGAACTGTATTCTATAGATATTTATAATAAGTATCTAAATGATTTCTCTTGAAGTATCTAGTTCATATTTATATATGTTTTTAGTAGCTTTGATATTATAATCACTACCTACATATGTATAAATTTACGTTCGATCGCAATGATTTGTTGATCGGATTAGATATAGGGTTCTGCCTTTTTTTTCGTAATATGTATATATTCTTAAAATTTATAGAGCATTAAAGTTTCGTTTAAAGAGTAAAAGTTGAACATTTTTCTCATTCTCTCTTTCTCTCTCTCTCTCTCTCTCTCCCTCTCTCTCTCTGTCTCTCTCTCTGTTCGGAGTCATCGTTTATGCTAGTTCTGTCTGACTTTGAGTCTATGGCTACGCCTGACGTTGACACCGACTCGACTCGGTTCCGTTGGTCTGTTGCTCCGTCTGCATCTGCATCTGCGGCTCCGACTCGATTTTGGACGCATGGTGTTGGGGCTTTTGCGGTTTTAGTCTGCCAGCATAAGACTAGCAGTCTGAAACGTCTGTCTGTCGGTCTCTCTGTCTATTGGTCTGTCTTTTTGTCTGTCTTTTTGTCAGTCCGGTCGTTCGTTTGGTCTATGTTGTGTGGCTTTTGTCACACTCATCTTTGTCGCCGTTTGTCACGTCAAGTTGAACGGAATTGCATTTTAGCTCAGACCACAGACGACAGAGGACAACCGGCATACGACAGACTACATCGACGGAACGCATGCGCAGTGTCTACGTCAGTCAAGGCCTCTCTTTCACATTTATATGCATATATGCCTTGTGCTCTGGGTCTGTGATGAGTTGACCAGTTTGTCAAGTCTGAAGTTGCAAGCGCAGCTTACAAATTTAATCAGCTTTAAAGCGACACAAGTCCTCTGTCGGTGCGACCGTCTTTCCTTTTTTTCCCAATGCTCCACTTGCAACTGGACTGTGGACACCCCTCTCCCACCTTTTTAGTCTATTCATAAGCGTATGCAACGCTTTTGATACCATTTGGATTTGCATGCTGTAGCAGCAGCTGCACAGTGTGCCCAAAGCCGTTGAAACTTGTAATTATATGAAAAGAGCGTGCTCGAATCTACTGCTCGTCTTTTAACCCGCTCTCCCACCAACTCTCCCTCTATCTCTTTTATCATTCTTTCTCTGTGTGTGCTGTAGAAATTAAACATTTGCATTTGCTGCCCTCTCACTTAACACCTCTTGAATGCAACCCATGCGTGGCGCTAGTGCCTCGCTTTTGTTGTCTTCATATTTATTTATATTTGGCCTTTTTGGTGTAAAACGTTTTAGCATCTTACACTCAACACACACGCACACACTCAACACTCACACACACTCAGAGACAGAGAGTACACACTCTGAATGAAATGCAAGACAGGGCTTTGCCGCAGCGCATAAACAGCGCAACATTTACATAGTTAAACATATTAAACAACACGTAATGCATACGCATGCACGCAAAAAAAATTAAGTGTTATTAAAGTTGCAGTTGGATAACTTGAAAAAAGAAGGAAAGAAAAATCAAGTTGTTTTTTTGGAAAGAAATTGTTTATAGGGTTAAACTTTGTATAGTTTAAGTAGTATATTCATTGGGAATTTCCCTGAGTGTAGCTGCACTTAAACGCAAGTGAAATGCTTAAATAAACAATACCAATAGCAGCCGATGCAATAACAAACAAGAGGCGAGAGTAAACAGGCACGTGAATTACATAGAACAACAAATCAAACGAAACAACGAATGCGGCCCACTGTGCGACAGGGGGTCGACTGTAAGAGAGAGAGAGAGAACTAGGGTAGGTAGGGTAGGTAGGCTTTGGAGGTTTTTATGCGCTCTTGCCCCTGGACCAATGCCAAAGCGCTGTCAATTTAAGTCAACACTAGACAAGACCAACAACAATAACAATAACAATTATGGATATAACTCTATGGTAACTAAAGGTCGCTGCCTTATCAACAATAAGTAGAATATCAACAAGAAGAAGAGGCAGGGGCAGCAGCCCGCATTTTATTATGTTGAATAAACCCAAATGGCGTCAACGTTCTGACACCTTTAGGCACAGCGAGTTGAAGCTTCATCTACAAAAGCTACAAAAGATACAAAGATACAAATATACTATATATGCTATATAGTATAGAATACGATGTATATGTATCTATTTTTTATGGCCTTCGGCTCAACTCGAGCTGCAGCTTTAAGTTGTCACTACAAATTGGTTATGCTCCGAAATGGGTTTCTCAGTTTCTGTTCTTGTTCTTGGTTGGTTTTATTTTTTATTTTATTTTTTTTTGGAGTCTTGATTAAGCGCCATAAATCTTACGCTAGGCTTGAGATACATTTGTAAACTAGTCTAAGGAGGGAGCAAAACAACCAACAACAAGAGTAACGAAAAAAAAAGGGTCGCACCATGACAAACGAAATCTCTTAGAGCGTTTTGTTTAAGATTATGTTGAAGAAACTGTTCGTTCAGTTTATTCTATGGTATAGGGCTCACAATTGCCGCTATTGTATCTTCAGTCGTGTATCTGTAAGCTATTGTGGCTGCACACACTCTCAGACTCACCGACTCGCCACATTTAACACTTTATATAATTTATTGTAATTTCGTAGGAGTACCCTGTGTCTATATCTGTGTGTATCTGCGTATCTGTGTGTGTGTGTGTGTTGGTTTCTATAGGCAGCTGTTAACAAAACGGTTTCCACATAAAACTCACACCTTAACGACTCGTAGATACATTTTCTGTATCTGCATCTGTATCTACAACTGCATCTGCATCTCCATCTGTGTCTAACTCAATCGGTGCCTTCGTCTATTCGTCTACTCGTCTTACGACTTGAACTCATCAAAATACAAAATAAAGCCCACTTGAAATGCAGCTAATGCGCCAATGGATGGGGCAACAAGTTGCACAAGTTGCACCGACATGCAGCAACTCAATTCAGTTTTTTCCAATTTGAGCTTAGGCGTCTGCTAATCGTGAGTGGCAGATACAGCCGCTGATTGGGTGCGAGTTGTGCCATCTAGCTTAATGTGGTTATACATAATTAGACCCTTGGTTATAAAGTTTAAGAAGGGTCTATACGATTGGCTGTAGATCGGATTTTTCTCGATCTTGATCTGACTTGCAACAATACGTTGTACAGAATGAAGCGCCCTGTAGCTAAACTCAATTACAGCCTTCGTTTATGTAGCGTTAGAAGGGTCTATAAGGTATCGAATTTACTTCATCTTCAATCTAACTACTTGAAGCTAAAACTTTACCAAGATATGTGATATCGTACACTTTTTCATTCTGAAGCTCTCTCTCTCTCTCGGTTAAAGCCTAAGTGTAAGAAGGGTCTATACTACTTTTTAATGCTTCAAATTTACTTCACTTAGATCTAACTACTTGACGCTATACCTTACTCCAATATATGTAATACTGCACTCACACTTAATCATTCTAAGAAAATACATTCACATAAATTTTAACCGTTTGTCTTGTATCTGTTTATTTATTCGTTTAAATGTAGAAGATAACAAGTTTGCAATATAATCTATTGGAATAAAAAGTTGTAAAACTAATTTAAAATTTATTTTATAAAAATGTATATTTATGTCTACATTTTAATTGTTCCAATATATACGTATAGTGGTATTTAGAATATAAATAATACAACCACCCATTGCCTATTCAACATGAGCCATTTCCACTTTCAATTCAATTCAATCCTTACATTCATATTTAAATAAATTTCTCAGCTTGAACAAATAGCACAAAGTGCGCAGGCTAACTAATTTATTGCCTATGCAAATATTTATTTTCTATTGAAAAGGAGTTAATGAACATGCCCAATACCCTTGAAATAGGCTCATACCCCTAGTTATGCCATCCCATACCCTGCATATCCTTTTGCCACTTTGCCATTGGCATATGCTCATCAATAATGCGACGTGTAAACATTTGCTGCTGCTCTCTCTCTCTCTCTCTCGCTCTCTCTGACTGTCTTTCTCTTTCTCTCTCTCTCTATGCCTCTCTTTCTCTACTTTCTGTATCTTTCTCTTGCTCTTTTTGACATTGTATTTAGCCCTACGTTAATTGCCGTTTGTTGCCACAGACTGCACACAGAGTGTATAGTACAGGGTATTTAACTGCACCCCTGACCCATAGCACGTTTTGGTGTTCCCTTTCAAAAGAGTGCTTATCCCCAGGCAGTTATTACCCAAACAGTAAAAGAGAGAGAGAGGGGGTGGGAGAGAATGAGAGAGTGAGGGAAAGATTGAGAGATGCAGAGAGTGTGAGAGAGAGAGAGGTTGAGAGTTCGATCTTTTGTGCGGCTGTAACTCTGTTTACATTGCTGATAAACCACACACATAAACACACTCACATGTGCAACTGCAACGACATAAGACCCCAGCCTCTGTCTCAGTGATAGTCTCAGTCTGAGGCCTCATCAGGCTTTGGGTCTCTACGTAGTGGTTTCTTTTTTTTTGGGCTTTGGGCTTACCTTTTGCCATTTGTCTCATTTTTCGTAGCTCGTTTGCCTTTTGGGCCTTTTGTTGCTGCTCTTTGCATGTCAACGGGCTTAAGTCGAGTGTGAGTGAGACAGCGAGTGAAAGAGACAGTGAGAGAAAGGGGGAGAGAGAGAGAGAGAGAGAGAGCGAGAGAGAGAGAGAGATATGTGGAAAGGTCGTGTGGTAGTGGCATAGAGTTAGAGAGACGCCTCTGCAACCGCAGTCTCAGCCTCCGCATTTGCCTAGACCAGCTACACTTCCTGTGCTCCGATGTCTCTCTATCTCTCTACCACTCTATCTATCTATCTTTATTTCTCTATCTGTCTATCTATCTGTCTGTCTGCCTGTCTATCTCCCTGTCTGTCTGTCTGTCTGTCTGTTTGTCTGTCTGTGTTTCTGTCGCTTGTCTGTCTTGTGTCTGTCTAGCTCTATGCCGCCTCGTTGTTCTCCTTTGTGTGCGATTTCTGTATCTTCATCGCCTTTTGCCTTGCAAAACTCGTTTGCATATTGTCATAATTTCTGCACTCACATATACACACACAGTCCCACACATAGATACGCACACACATAGATACACGCACACATAGATACACTCTATGCCTCTTTAGTCGGGTTTGTTTAAAGAGCTCCGTTTGGTTTGAGCTCAGCTCAGTTCAGCGTTTCGTCTTTTGTCTGTTCTTTTTTTGCAGTCTGTATAAGCATGTGTGTGTGTGTTTGTGTGTGTGTTTGTTGTGTGTGTTTGTGCATGGCAACATGAACAGCGTCTAGTTTGTTATTGCCACGGCATCAAGCAGCAGCATTGACTGCCATTTGTGGCAAATGTAGCATGTTTTATTGTTATTTTGATTGCATTTATTGTATTTTTAAGCTGCATTATATGTCCCTTTGTTGCTGTTGCATTTGTTGTTGTTGTTGCTGTTGCTATTATTATTATTATTGTTATTGCTGCTATGCCTTTTAAGCCGCTCTACTGCGCTACGTTGCACTGTTTACACACGCCTCCTGCATCAACCGCCCACCACACACCACACACCAAACACTATAAACATACAGACATATATAAACACAACATCGTTTTGTATGGCATGTTGTTTGTTTGTTTGTTGTTGTTTGTTTTTTTGTTGTTGTTGTTTGTTGGTTGTTGTGCAACTTTGTCATGCTCGATTCGATTCAAATCGAATAGGTTTGCCAATCGCAATCGCAATAGCGAGCGCATTCGTTCTGCTGCTTATAAGTTGAATTGAACTATGAATAGCTACCGATTAAGCTGCTTAACGTACAGTGTGCACTCGCTAGGTGCGACAGTAACACAAGTATAGACACCCCAAATTTTGAATACTGAAAAAGTCAACAAAGGCATTTAGAGACATTTGAGACTATAAATATTATAGATTGAAGAATATATGGTCTAGAAGATATAGTATACTTTAGTTTAGAATATATAGTAGACAATATATAGTAGACAAGTAAATTTAAGATTTAAGATATGACAGAGAGTCCAGTTTAGATACGAGTCAATGTTGAATTTATAATAGACATTCCATGCTAAATCCAAAATATAGAATCACCCTAGATAAAGGATATATAAACGATAATGTTATAATTTGAAATATAGTTCCAAAATATTTAAAGATTGTTAGTATATTTATATTTATTTATTCAATTATTTAAAATGGATTTCAATTAAAAACCATTTAACGTTTTCTAAAAATGAAAACCCACAATAATATTGAGGCTTACAATATTCCCAAAAACTCTAAAAGAAAAATTATAATTAAAATTAGGTAAAGCAAACTTAAAAGTTAATATTCTCCAGTAAAATGTAAAACTAACTTAAGTATATATTTTTTTCTTTATATAACCGTATTAGCCTCAAATAACTGTCATTACATGGTTTAATTATGCTTTTAATTTTACGAGTGCTTACTGTACCAGCAGCTAGAATTCTTGGGCTCTTCATGTGCTGCTTGAAGCGACAGCAACTTTAGCTCGTATGTGCACCTGTGTCTAACGGTATACTCAAGCAGCCGTTGCATTTAGCCGTAAATTTGCCATTTTTCCATTTTCCATTTACCATTTTCCACTTAACCATTTGCATAGGCATATTTTCCAGCTGCTGTTGTTATTGTTGTTATTATTGTTGATTGTCCATTAGCAGAAGTGAGCTCAGCTTTGCAGTGAAGGGTTTTTCTTTGCCTCTAGCGCATGGTGTCAGTTTTCCACTTAAGCCTGAGTTTTCGCACACACACACACACACACTTGTAGCACTGCGGTTCAATTGAAAAGCTAATTGAGTATAGAGCTAATGTCTAATTCTTCAGTTAGATCAACATACTATATGTGCAGATGTACCCATGGGCCATATAGATATAGATTGAAGCTAGACAACTCATCAAACATGCATCGACTTTTGTTGTTGTTCTTCGGTTAATTAGCAAGTTTTTCCAGCTGCTAAAAGTTGAACATTGTTTGTTGATTAGCGTCGACTACGGGCGCTGACTATAGTCCGCACTCTCTCTCTCTCTCTCTCTCTCTCTCTCTGACTCTCTCTGTCACTCTTTGAGCTGTGCTTCCTCTAATTAAAGGTAACACGCAACAAACAACCAACAAACAAATTTGCAACGCCCATCTGTGTGTGCGTGTGTGTGAGTGTTACGTGTGTATATGTGTAAACAAACTCTGGTCTTTCTTTCCTCTCTCTCTCTTTTCATACTCCCTCTCACTCTACTTCTTTCTCTGCTTTTTTCTACCACCAATTAACAGGTGCAGCGAAACGCACTGCACTTTCAGCACATTTTACAGCAGCACAAACAAAAGTTATTGCTTGCAAATTGCGAATTGCCATTGATTGAGCCAATGTTATCGAGAATTGATAACACATTCGATTACATAGGGCTCTTCATTGCTTTTTTAATATTTATTTATTTTTATATATGTATATATGTTTGATGAATGAGCCGAGTCTGATGTATATATAGTACTACAGACGTTTGATGAATGCGAGTGGAGTGCGGCTTGATTGATGGCAACAGCTGGGAAAATCTATTAAATCTATATAATATATACAGTTCTGTAAGCAGAGAAAATCAGAGAGAGTGGGTGAGTCGGGTGTTCAGGGTATATATGCTCTACAGCTTGCGCTAATTCTCTTGCACAACAAAGCGCATAATTGCAATGCCCTTAAACAAGTAAACCCTAAAAAAGGCCAACAAGGACACTCAAAAATAGAAAAAAGCAAGGGCCTTACAGTTTACAAAGTCGACTGTATAATACACTATACTTAAAAGAATCAAATTAGACTAAAGTAAAATGTATATTTACCAAATAAATAGGTAGTAGGTCGAATTTAAGGTTGATCGTCTAAAATTTACTATAAATACGCTGGGTTTTATATGCTCTACATTATTATAATTAGGTTTTTGTACCTCTTGCATACACTCATACAAACCGTTCACAGCCCGGTGTGTCATTTGAAATGGGTGCAGGATATAAAAAAAGAAAAAGTTGGGCCCCGGTAAGGCAAACAACAAATTTTTGTTGGCTGCAAAAATTGTGGCGCGGTTAGCACGGGCAACATGGAGAAAAAAGGCCGAGCCAACTAAAATATTTGTACAGCCAGAGCGCCCCAAAGAGAAGGAGCCGTAGAGCAGCAGTACAGTAGGTAAAGGAGGTGCAGCAGGTGAAGGAGGCGGTGGAGGAGTCATAGAATAACAACGCGAAACAACCACGTGGCAGCCAAAAATTGAAAACTAGTTAAATATTCGCGGTACCCAAAAAGCAGTGAGTAAACGTGAAGAGAAGTGAAGTGAAGTGGAGTGAAGTGAAGGGAAGTGAAGTGAACGTGGACTGCGACTAGAAAGTAGAACTTCAGTAAAACATACAAAATGAGAAAAAAGAGAACTTTTCTTTACTTTTTTTATTGATTTGCTGTTCAATTTGCTTGCAGCTTGTTGGTGGGTGTTGTTGTGGTTGTTGTTGTCGCAAATGTAACCCAGAAAACGGCAGCAAGGCTCCGGCAAAGTGAATGAGAGCACAACAATAAAACAAAAAAGGAACATTGCCATAAATAACGTAGAAAAAGCCTTGTTCTCGACAACAATAACAGCAGCAACAAATTGAAAAAATATATAGAGAAAATAGAACGATCTTCAAGTCGACCTTTAAAATACCTAAATACATGAACAAATGTTAAGAGAGATACCTAAACAAATTCCTGGGAATGTTGGTTCTGTTGAGTTATTTAATGAAATCATAGGAGCAATTTGGTTTATCGATTACTTGCATAACTATAAAATAATATATATTTCATTCTATCTAATTATCTATCAATATGTATATATCCATTCATATATTTATACCTATAACTATAGCTATTATAACTATAGTACATATTCATCAATCTAATTGTCAATCTATTACTCTATCTATCTATAGAGAATCATATACACATGTATTTAAACACATCTTTGACAGTCTATCTGCCCTTGTATCTATCTATGCATCTATATACATGCCTATCTTCTTGTCTATCCATCCATTTATCTCTCAACGAAATTTACTTATGTGTTTCGCAATCTATCCCGTTGTTCGTCAACCTATCGATCTATGTATCTGTTTTTTCGACTATATGTCATATATATCTTTATCTATTAAAGTGATAGGTCCATCTATATCTCTCCATCTATATCTCTATCTATCTATCTCTCTATTTATCTGTCTCTCTATCTATCTATCTAACGATCTGTCTCAATGTATATCTCTCTATCTGTAGTACCTCTTCATCTATCTGTCTGACCATCTGTCTGTCGAACTATTCATCATGCCATCGTTATATCAACCTTGAATTCAATTTAAATTGAATATTTATAGCTGCTAGATGAATTCATGAATTCATTTCATTTCATTACAATCAATCAATCGATCAATTCTAAACGTAACAATTTTGTTTTAGCCCACTCCTTTGCCTTTGTTTACACTCTGATTAATTATAGTTCTTATCCCCAGACATTTCCCTTTTTGGATATACTATATATACATATATATACCTGTATTTAAATTCAAGAGTTTTTGGCCCTGAGCACATTTTGGCTTGCGGAAGTAACAAAAACAAAAAGACAAAAAAGTAAAAAAAAAACTTGCAACTTGACTGAATGTTTTTTTTTTTTTGGTTGTGCTACTTGTCGTGTGCCATGGACATTGGGGCAACAACTGGCAACTGGAAACATTCAGTGCCTGCAGCTCTTATTTGGTGGCAACGTCAAGCAAAAGAACTTTTATTTTGCAGCCCTGAATAGAGCCGAGCCGAGTGGAGCAGCCTGAGAAATTGGACAGCTATCGCAGCTAGACAAACATAAAGTAAACAACAGCAACTACAACAATAACAGCAACAACGACAGCAACAACAACAACAGCTGCAACAACAGCAGCAACAACATCAGCAACAACAGCAGCAACAACGACAACAATGTAACACAAATTGTTGAAAATGTTGCTGCCCATGGGCTGGGATGTGTGAGAGGGGGGCGTGGCAGTACGGACTAGGTAGCTGTATGTCGTTTTTTTAATTAATTGCCAAAAAGCGAAGCTGGCACAAAAAAAAGAAGCAGAAGGTAGAAGTGGAAGGGAAGGCAAAAACGGGCCAGGCCAAACACTTGTGGCAAAAGGCACGCCGGATGCCAGACCGGAAGGAAGTAAGTAAGATTGTGCACAAAAGGCCACACACATACACGCATACTCCTTTACCCTGTCTGTATGTGTATGTGTGTGAGTGTGTGTGTGTGTGTGAGTGTGTGTGAGCTGGCAGCTTGTAGTATACTTTTGTGCGCGCTGCTGTTTATGCGACTTGTAACTTGCTCCTTGGGTAGCGCCTCAAAAGATGTTGCTGCCGCTCAATGTTGCTGCTGTTGCTGTTGGTGCTGTTGTTGTTGCTGTTGTTGTCGTTGATGTTGTTGCTGTATTCTCACTTCCTTGCTGATTGCCGGCAACATATTTCGCAAATTGCTGTCAAAGTGTTAAGGAAGTTGACTTGCCTGGCCCTCAGAACGAGCTTAGTAATGCCCAGGCTCTGGCAGTGTTGCAGCCATAAAATGTGCCACACACTCAGCCGCATTCTCTCTCTCTCTCTCTCTCAGACACTAACTCTGTCTCTGTCACTGTCTCTCTCTCTATCTAATTGCAGCAACAAGAACTGCTGTGCCGAAGATGAATTGCTAATGGCTTTCAACTTGTTTTTTTGTTGCAGCAACAATAATAATAATCATGAGACGGATCGGACGAGTTTTCATTGCTGGCCATTTGATAGAGGGAGGGAGAGAGTGTGTGAGAGAGAGAGAGAGAGAGAGCAAGACAGGGGATGTAGGAGTAGGTCACCAGGGGAACAGGCCACAGAGAGTTTCAAGTGTCAGGGCAGTTAGGCAGTTAGACAGTTCACAAAGAAGAAACCGTTAAGATGCATGATAGGCCACTTTGAGTGATGGTCGCACCCAATGAATGTTGATGAAGATGGAGAGATGCAGATGGAAATGAGAGTCACAGCGATGTGACTGAATATTGAAAAGAAGAAAGAGAGATGAAGCTACAACATGAAACAAGAGCTGAGCAGATGAGACTGAATATTGATGGAGTGATAGCAAAAGAAAGATATAGAGAGGATGCTGTAGATACGAAATGAACGACCTGAAGTTGAATATGTATGTTGGGCGCATGGCAGATGAAGTTGAATATGAATATTGAGTTGAATACGAGTGGCGCCGTTGTGTGAAAGTTTTCCATTTCAATTGTGTGTATGTATATCTAGAGGGTTTTAACGCGTTTACTACCTGCGGGAAACTCAATTAGTTGCAAATGCCAATGACTGTGAAGAAGGAGGCGGAGCGTAGACAGTCTAGTCGAGGTAGCACCACCAACAACAAATTCATCTTTTCAATTAGCCCAAGGCAAAAGGTAGCCACACTCGCTCTCTCGGTCTCTCTCTCTCTTTCCATCTCTCTCTCTCTCTGTCTGTAGGTCTCGCTCTCTTTGGAGAGAGGCAAAAGACATGCAATTAAGCAGCATCACGTGACCTGCAATCCAAGTGCTTGTGGCATGCCACTGGCGGCATGAAAAATGAGCACTGTAACTGCAACAGCGGCAGCTAGTAGTGGATTCACTCAATTGACTTTTCGCTGGATGCCCCGTCAATGGCATCATTAATTTAGTCCCAAAAACCGAATCTCAACTGCCGAATTCGAGCAACTTTGCGCTTGGGTTTTCTTTGGGTTCTCCCCTCGTTCTTTCTTGGTTTTTTTCTTGGTTTAATGCCAAACCGAAATGAAAATAATATAAATGTAATTAACGCCCAAGTCGTAGACTCACAGTGTTGCTCTACTCTACCCAATCTTACTCTATCCCTCTCTTTCTCTATTGGTGGGTCTCGCTCTCATTTCTTATACAATTAAGTGGATTCCCTTTTGCTCTTTGCCCTTTGGCCCTTTGGTCGAAATTTTCGGTGCCTCAACTTTGTCTATGCCTGTCATGAATCTCATTGCCAACCGTGGGCGTTAATGGGCGTGCCTGTTTGTTGTGCTTGTTGTGCCCTGCTGCTTATCTGATTATGCGGCCAAGCGGCACCGCAACCAAGTTAGAGACCAAGAGTGGGATGGAGAGGAATAGCCAGATTCTGACCGAGACCGAAACTGCGTCAGAGACCGAAACTGAGACTGAGACTGGACCCTGATCCTGTAGCTGTCGCGGATGACACGTCAATACCCAACCCCCACATAGCACCCCGTGGGGAGTTCAAAAGTTTAATTACCACTCGCCGTAATCAGTGTAAATGTGTGTGTTGGTCTGCGTGTGTATGTGTGTGAATGCGCATAAAAATAGCTACAGTACAGCACATTACAGCCGTGGAATTCCAAAAAGAAAACAAATGTTATATTTGTAGCTAGAAAAGAGGCGACTAGGTCATACCCTAGCAATTAACCTAAGAGTTAAGCTCGAAATAATTGTCATGCATATATGAAATTCCTTGTACGTTGTGAACCGATAGAAATCTTTTCACTATACTGACTTATGTGGGGTAATTCTCCAAATAATCTCTAGTAAAAAGGGTTCGTCAAAATCTCTACCCTTTAAATTTTGTAATACTTAGATATGATAAAACTATATTAACCAAATTCATATATTTCCCTAAGTTTTACTTTGTTTTGTTTTATATTTTGTTATAACAATTTCCTATAAACCAAACAACCCCATTGATGAACGTACAATGTATACACCATACAACAGAAAACACGTTCAAATTATTTTGCAACATCCGAAAAAAAAGGAAACAACAAATGCCAAATGCCCTCGCTTGGCCAGCTTCCATTGTTATAGCCAGCGGGGGAGGTCATAAGAGCAGTGGATGCTGAGCAGGGCAGCAGCTGGAGGGGATGTTGGAACTGTAGGTGGTACAGTGGAGGTGGGTACTCGAGGAGGAAGTGGAGGTATTGTTGCGTCCCCAGCGACGACTATAGAAAAAAGTTGATGAACAACAAGACAATGAACTATGTTAAACTTGCAGCCGCAGCAAACAGAGTTGCGGGAGGACAATCGGACAGACGGGCGCACAGACGAATAGACAGTGCGATACAGTACAAATTTTTTGCTCAGTGCACTATTTACGAGCGGTCCGAAGGGGGTGGGTGACAGACAAAAGGGTCCGTTGGGCCCTCAGGGGACCTCGAGGCAAGCACAACAAAAAATTTGGTTTTAGCTAATAGATGGCCAGATAAGAAGGAAAGAGAGAGAGACAGAGATAGATTGAGGAAGGGACGGTGGAGATGGCGAGTGGAAGACTGACCATGAGCTGGGTAAGAGGAGGTGGTAGTGGTGGTATATTGTGTGGCAAAGTAGCGGCTGTGTGGCACGAGATAAGCGACGCTACATTGCATTATAGATGGTAGATGGAAGGCAAGATGGAAAATGGGAGGATGGAAGGCAGAACCCACTTGGTGTCTACTTAAGACACACAAAAGGCCGCTGGCAGTGAAAGGTGAAGCAAAAAAAAGATATAGACAAAATGAAAAGAAAGACGGGTAGAGTGAAAGAGAAAGCTTGAGAGAGATGGAAGCGATGCAATGCATCGGCCGTAGGAAAAATATAAATTGATTAATGGATGCAAATGATTGAGAACAAGCATCAAACGTTGCATGCACAAAGTAGATAGATGCATCGATAGAAAGAAAGTCGGAGAGAGGGGGAGAGGTAGGAAGAGTAAGTGCATCAGAGGGTGGTCTGTCAAAGCACACATCAAAGCTGCATTTTTTGGCATTTGGGGGCGGTCTTAAGGTGATGTTGGCTGCTGCACGATGCCGCCATATGTTCTCCAGGCTGACCCCAAAAAATAAAAGATAAAGGCAAAGCAAAGAGATTGTGCGAGTGCGAGTTTAATTTCCAATCAATTGAATAAACCGCAGACACCGACACAAACCAACAGACGATGGCTTTTATTGCATTCTAAAAAAAGTCGTATTTAACGTATCGATGGTTTATGATACCCTATAACTAAATTGGATGTATTGAAATATAAAATAGAGCATCAATTAAGGCCTTTTGGCAATTGTGTAGGTCGATAACGAAAACCCGCTTTGTAGCAACATAGACGAACCTGATTTAATCTTAAGATAATTTTTTTGGTTGCTATATCTTCACTAAGTAAACCCTGTTAAGTGGATTTCATTTTTGATAAAGAAGGTCTGTCAGCTTCAATTCTCTATAGGTCACAGAAAGTAACTAGGTTCGCTTAGTGACAGAGTTAGCGATCATATTTTAGATTCACTTAGTGACAGAGTTAGCGATCATATTTTAGATTCACTTTGTGACAGAGTTGTAGATTATATTAAGAAAGTTTTTAAGGGAAAGAAGAGTGGAAAATGATTAAAGTAATGATGGTGATTACTTTAAAGCGAATATTAGTTGTAGTAGATTATTATGAACATTATAAATATAAATATAAAATACTATGAGACAATTTCTCTGAAGCGTATAGTAACCTGGTTGCACTTAACTTGCTGCAGGGTATAATAAGCCGCAACAATGCGACTGTCTGTAGTTGTCTATCCATCTATTCGTCTGTCTGTCTGTCTCCCTGTCCCTCTGTCTGTGCGTGCTCTGTCCGATTTATAGCCAACTGACCTGCTCGCTCATGGTTGCAATTGTTTTGTTTGCTTTAATGTCTGCACCGCAAAGGCGGCTAAGCCGGAAAGGGGCGAGGGGACGTTGCAGGCGGTAAGTGTCCGAATGGCGACTGCCCGCCAAGTGGAACTGAAGCGCAAGCATAACAACAGCAACACAACAAACACAACAAATACAACAACAAACAGCAACAACATGAAGATACAACGAGAACCTCGTCGTCGTAGTCGTCGATTGTTTGTGGATTTTATTGAAGACTAAAGCCACGCTGCCTCTCGTTCGCCTCAATGACGTTGATGAATTTCTATTTACTTTGTTTAATTTCTGTTTTTATTTGCCATTCGCCTTGGCTTGCCACTCAATATGCCTCATTCCACACGCACACAAGCCCATACAGTCACAGAGAGAATTCCCCCCTGGTTTATTGAAACTGCGTGCAATTAGCGCCAAGTGCTTCGTGTGGCACTTGCAATGCTTTATGAGTGTTGCCGGGTGCTGAAGGGCTGGAAGTAAGCATCGTCGATTTTTAGCTGCAATTACCGCATCGCCTGTTGCCCGTTTAATTGATTTTGACGCCGGTACCCAAACCCCCAGACATCCAACCCCCAAAAACGCTCAGTCCCTAATGCTCTATCCCTCACACTGAAGCCCTTCATGGCACCCATATTTTCCCCTTTTGCTTTCACAGCTGCAATTAGTCTGCGCTGCTGCGCTGTGCGTGACGTTGCTGCAACTTCGACTCCAAGTCCTGCAGCTTCTTCCCTTGACCAGAGCATTAAGTTGCCCTCGTCTACTTGCAACTTGTAAAGTTCGTGCCACAGATTTCCTTCTGTTAGCTGTTGCTGCTGCTGTGTTTGTCGTGTGATTAACTACAGCTCAGCTTTGGCCACTTTTAAGTAGGGCAAGGAAGCAGCAGCACCAAGTTACAACGATTGGATGTAGGGGGAATAGGGGCATGAGAAGACAGTTGATGGTAGAGGGCAGCAATAGACATGAAGAGCAGCTAGAACACAGCAGAATACATCAAAAGGATATGGGAGCGAGCAGAGAAAACAGAAGGTACCTCAAAATAACAAGCGAAAAGGACTAAAATGTTATAATGTAGGAGATAGAGGGAAAGAGGACGCAGATGTGAACAGGGAGCAAAAGAAGGCAGCAGAAGAAGGTACAAGAGGCTGTACCGGGGAATGGAAGCAGCAGTAAAAACAAAGTGTTGCGCTCTGGGCTCTGAGTATGAAGAGTATTTTCATTATTTGCAAATTTTGCTGTATATATTTTGTGAATTCTAATGAATTTTACTGTTGTTCCCTAATAAATACAACAGACAACGACGCTCTTTGGCTTGGAGCTTACTGTTTAAATAACAAGGGATATTCAAAGAGAAAGAGGGTGTTGGAGAGAAAGAAATATGGACAGAGAAATGTTAGATAGTTGAAAGATGTTCTATTGCATTCAATATTGAATATGAACATATTGAGTTGTATATATTTCTATTGGAATTTATTTTGTATTTTGCAAGAACTGAAAGTACATGATTGCATTTTCTTTTATAGAAATATTGAATAGAGTGACAGCCCGAGAGGGAACACCCTGCGTAAGAAATAAATTAAGTGTAAATGATTTATGTATTGAAGTGATTCCTACATCAAAGTACATAATTAAAGAAGCCACCGTCTGGAAATCATCTACAGGTTATTAAAGAGTACTCTCTTTAAGTTTCTTAACTGATATAGTAATTCTCTTCTCAAAGTGTGTAGTTAGAGGAATAACTAGGAATCACCTACAGATTATTAAAGAATACTTTCTGTACGATTCTGATAATATATTATTACTCTTCGCTCTTTACTCTTCACTTAGCTTAAAGCTCATTTCCATATGTGATATGTATTATGTAATGTTATTCAATTTCAAATTTACATCATCTTTCGATGTAAATTGTATTTGAAATGTAGGCTATAGTCAAGACTTGCGTAATATATTATTGAGATTCATTTGAAATAAGTTGCTATCGTTTTTCATTTGAAGCTGTGCGCTCTATCCAAACTGGAGAATTTATGGCGCCAAAGTGAAAATTTCCTTGTTTATATTTGATGTTCTTATGGTTAGAGTGTGTGTGTGGGTTGTTTGGACTGTCTCATTTCTCATAGAGCTTATAAAATAGTTCCTGCCAGTTCTTGTGGCATAAACAAAAATAAATTCAAGCCGAAGCAGAGCTCGTGGCAGCGGGGAAACGGGCAGAGGCAGAGGTACAAGCGCCTCGGTACGCATAGTAAATCAATGGCAGAAGCAAAACTTTAATTTCTATGAGCCAAATAGTAGCACAGGCTAATAACTTTTTGGTCAGCACCGAACCGAACCGAACAGAGAGCACAGAAGCTGTATAACTGAAATAAAAAAAAAAATACTGAAAACCGAACTGGGGAAAAAATATTGGCCATTAAAGTTGCACACAACTCACCAAGGCGATTCATTCAAGTTGCAACAGCAACCCAGAGCCATACGAATGAAAAATATTTGTTGCAGCGCGTTGAAAGCACTGAGAGGGCATTGAGTAGGCGTGGTGGGGTGGGAGGTTGCAAGTCGTTTCCATTGTGTGCTCTGTATGACTAATAAATTGACGCTTAATCAAGTTTTGGGGGCCATAGGGTTGCCCTTGCTGCGTCCTAGAGGTCCAAATCAAATATTGCAAGTCCATAAAAATTCAGCATCAATTGATGAGACTTTGAGGCCTGTTCTTGGCTACATAGATTGTATATAGAGACAACCTAGAGAGAGTGTAGGATACATAGTGTATTCATTTACAGGGTATATGGCGCTTGCCGCATACCCTCTATCTTTGTCTGTTGGATAAATCAAAAGCAATCAAATTAAATGCAGCGCAAACAAAGGCGAAGGCAGCCACGAGGAAATTACCAAAGTGCTTGCAACTTCAACAACTCGCAACGGCAACAACAACAACGGCAGCAACAACAACAGCAGCAACAACTGCAACATCAGCAACAAAGCAGCAACAACATCGGCAGCAACAACTTGCAACTGCATAGTGCACTTCAGCAGCAGCAGAACTTTTCTGAAAATTGGCGGACTCTACAGCTCTAGAGTCTGAGTGCAGCCGGCGCTAGCCAGAACCAAATAACTCAATGGCAACAACAGCAACAACTGCTAGCAACAACTACTAACAACAACAGCAACAACAACTTGCAACAACAACAGCAACAACACCCACATTGAACTTGCCTGTGGCACAGCCTGTTGCTTGTCTTTTGGTCTCAGCGTGGCGCAACTTTGTAGTGGCAACTAGGCATTGTTGCTGCCGTTGTTGATGTTGTTGATGTTGCTGTTGTTGCTGTTGCTGTTGCTGCTGTTGTTGTAATAGTTGTAGCTGTTGTTGCTCATGTTGCTGTTGGAAGGCACACAGCGGAAGCAGCAATATAATAACAACAAGACTTAAAAGCAGGGCGCATAAATTTATCAGGCCTGTGGCTGCCACAACAGCAACAGCAACAATAGCCACAACAGCAGCAACAACAGCCACAGCAGCAACAACAACAGCAGCAACAATAACAAACAAACCAGAATTACTCTTTATACAAAATAAAAAGAAGAGAAAAAATTTTAAAAAATAGGAAAAAGAAATGGGCTTAAAATTATAATTTGTTGCTAAAAGTTGCTGCCACTTTCTAGAGCAATATGAACGTTTGCTGTCGCCCCTTCTCTCTCCCATACTCTATGTCTCCCACACTTTGGCTCTTTCTCCATGTACCTCTTTCTCTTTCTCTCTCTATCTCACTTGCAGTCTTTGCCTTTAGCCTTAATCTAAGCAGCAGCTGCCACATGTAGCACAGCGCAGTAGACATCATCTAACAGTTATACTTGCCCCCTCTCACTACCACTCATCTTCACAAGATATCTCTCGTTCTATCACACTCTCTATCCAAGTGCCTGCCCCACTCTCTCTGCTCTATGCACTTTATGTTGCTGCTGTTGTTGTTGCTGCTGCTCCTGCTGCTGTTGGTGTTGCTGTTGTTGTGGCGCTGTTGCTGTTGCTGCTGTCGTTAGTGTTGCTGTTGCTATGTTATTGTTGTTTCGTATTTGTTTTGATTTTTTAGTTTTTTGAGCTTTTGTTGTTGTTGCTGTTGCTGCTGCTGCTGCTGCTGCTGGTGTTGTTGTTATTGTTAGCTCTGCTATTTTGTTAATGATGATGAAGCGCAACGCGTTGAAAGGCAAATAAACAGCAACAGCTGCAGCAGCAGCAACAAATACAGCAGCAACAGCAGTCTATACTCAGAGCAATAGACTGACAGAGAGGCAGACAAAGCGACACAAAGACAGAAAGACAGACACTCATACAGACACACTTTAATTAAGCAAACACACAAAATGCTCAACGTTGCGGCTAAAAAATTCATTAAAACAAAGTTTTTTTTTTATATTTATTAATACTCTAACTAAATGTCTGGTTGTAGGGTATGCAGGGTGTGAGTTAAGACGAAGCGAATTAAGTGTCTTTGTGCTGAATATGAAGTGTCTTTTGAGCATTTTGAATAACTACTCGGAACTCAATGGGAATAATATCACTTAAATAAAGCTTCAAATGCAAGGGAAAAATTCTTAAATAAAGATTTATTAAATCTTAATTATTATATTTATATTTTAAATCAAAACTAATTAAAAATATATATTTTTTGTATTTATTTATTTTGGGATCTACAGATGTGTTTCTTCTTTTTAAATAAATTTACAAAAATTTTAATGAAATTCAATTAAAATATTTATCAACGTTTAAGCACAGTCTTAACTATATATATTCTTAACTATGGAAACATCAGGAACAGCTTAGATTATTTAATTAAAAATTTGATTATTTGATGACATTTCATTCTTAAAGTATTCACTTTTTCATATAGAGATGAAGGGATTAATGAAATTCAGGGAATGAAACCGAATAAAAATAAGGTTTATTTTTCGATCTTCGATAGACTGAATAACCGTTTCTGTTTTTGAAAATAAAACGGTTATAACGGATACGGTTTCGTACTTAGTTTCATTCCCGGAAATGAACACATCGTTCCGGTATAGGATTCGATCTTTGATAAATTGAAATATCGGTTTTGGTTACGGTTTCGGTTTCTGCAAATGAAACGGTTACGGTTGCGTTTCCAGTTTTGGTTTCATTTCTCATTTAAATATATTTAATTCTTTTAAAATAAGCTATCAAATTTATTGATCTACTCTTAAAAGAAACTTCTATGATATCGGTTCTATATGTAGGGTATTCTCCAAGTTGACCTAGTCACACTAAGCAATTTGCTCATTGTTCGCCTTGGCGCTAGCGACTGAATCAGAGCCCAAAACGCGTCAACGAAGACTTTGACGTTGCCATCGTCGCTGTCGTAGCTGTTGCCGCTGTCTTTACGTCGTGTTGTCTTGCGGCAAAACTGAAGGCAGGAGCAGTAGCAGTAGCAGTAGCAGGCAGCATGTGGCAAGGCAGCAAAGCGGCAGCATGGAAATGACTGACTGCCTTAAAGCAAACAAAACGCACGCGCGTCAAGCGCAGACATTTAATTTGCATAAAAAGTTTGCCATCTCACGACTACCCCTACTCCCCAAGCACGCCCACAAGTCCGCCCTAGCTCAGAGCTACAGTAGAAGAAACAGAGAAGGAAATAGAAAGGAGAAAATATGGACAGGGAGAGGAAACAGAGAGTGCTGAAGGTAGCAAGTAGAGGGTATCTATGGCCATGGGGTAAGTAGGTGACAGAGCCAAAAGTTCCCGCTGACACTGGGCCCTGTTGGCCCCCAAGGGTGCTGCAACAGTAGTCGTAGTAGTGGAAGAAAAAAAGTTAAGGCCAGGTTCTGACACGCCCCTTTGCCCACTCTCTCCCTTCGGTCACACACTCTAGCCAGCTAGCGCCATCCTTGTCGTGTGGGTGGGCTGATTGTTTAGAAGGCAGCGATCCGCGACGAAGGAGCAACAGCAGCAACAGCGGCAAATAGACAAAATTAGCATAATGTTAATTTTAATTTGAAATTTTGGCCACTCAACGTTGGCCAGAAACATTTCTTTTACAACGTGTTGATGCGCCACATTGAATTTTGCCTCCCTCTACAAATACAAAATCCAAAAAAAATTCACAATTTACCCCAAGGACGCGAATGAAATTTGTTTAGAAACAACAGAACTTTTCGCTTCCATTTATTTAAGATATATTTTTATATGAATATCGAAAGACGTAAGACGTATAAATTTACCTTATAAATGCCTTTAATTAAAGACATTTCTATAGGTTTATATATTCTATAGGACATGGGTAAGGGAACAAAACTTTTCTTCTATAGAATATTACTTTTTTTTTTATTTCTTAAAATTTTATTGTAGTTATTTTGCAAAGCTTATACGATGTAGGTTAGGCTAACTTTCCTTTGATGGAATTTTAAAAATTTTAATCAACTTACCAGAAAATATATAAAATTTATGTATTTTTCTACTTGGTAAATTTTATAAAATTAAATGAAATTAAAATTAAATAACAATTAATAAAATATTTTTATAAATTTATAAATGTATATGTAGGGTAAAAAAAAATTTATTCATGGAAATTTGTCTTATTTTAATAATTGGAAAGATGTAATAAATATACTTAATAAAATAGAAAACTTGACTTTAAAATTACTTTAAAAATGTCAGAAATTTACAGAATTTCAAAAATAATATATTCTTTAAATGCATGGAAAGTTTAAGCAATTTTCTTCATACTTTCTCTGTTTAAATTAAAAGAACTTTTTTTTGACAGTAAAATTAGATCTTTTAAAAATAGATATTGTTATTCAGCTGGACAACCAGCGCAAATTAAATTTAATTTAAATCTAATAAATTTCAAACAGCACGAACAACATACTGAAGACTTTAGTTAATCACTTTAGAAACTACAACAAAATGATATATAAAATGTTAAAAAGAACAACATGCTGTTCAAAGAAAAACATAAAATTTGCTTATGGATTTATGCACTTGCAGCAGTTCCAAAAAATTTATGATAATCATTAGCATCTCGAGTAAACTATGCAGATCTCATTAAAACGCTGCTGATCTGAAGACAAAGAGAGACAGGGAGAAAGAGGAAGGGAGAGAGAGGGAAAAGAGGCAGAGAGTGTGATAGATAAAGAGAGGGAGTCAGGGATATGGAACGGCCTTAATGATGCGTAAACTGCTCCGTCATCAGCTGCTGCAACTTGGCTGCATATATGAAAATCCAACTGAATACAAAAAAGAAATCGAGAAGAAGCAGGTCAACAGCTGTGAGTAGACGCTGAAGTTTTTATGCTGCTGCTTCTATTTTTTTGTATTTTTTTTTTTTTTTTTGCTAATATGCTTGCGACTTGAGCTGAGGCAGCGATGTGAACTGCATTTAGATTTATGCCACGCGGTGTGGCACAGTGTGGCCGAGTGGGCAAAGTGGCTTTTTGTCTGTGCATAAAGTGCATAATTGGCAAATGCAGAGCAGATTTATGCAGCAGCAACAGCAACAGCAGCAGCAGCAACAGCAGCTGAGGTCAGTTGAAGCTGTGGCGCTTGGGGTCGCTTTTCGGTCGCTCATAATTAGCGCATTGCCACTTGTGTCTGTGTGTGTGTGTGTGTGCCCCTAATGAGCCTTGTTAGACACGTTAGCCAAGCCGCAAGCACCACGCCCCTTTAGGCATACGCCCTTTGGCTGCTTTGGCACTTTTATAGCAGCGGAAGAGAGAGAGGGAGAGAGAGAGCGTGCGTGGGCCAGCATTGGAAGCCAATAAATATTAGATTTCATGTTCGAGTTTCGTGTTCAAATTGCAGTTTCCAGAGTTTCCACAGTGTCCAGAATTTCCACAGTTTTGAAGAGTTTATAGAGTCTGTGTGGGAGAGGACGCGGGATGGGGGGAGGGCGCCATGGCAAACCCTTTTGATTGCCTTGGGGGCGAGGCGGCATAGACCGGCAATTCATGCTGTCCAAATTTGTATTTATTAGACAGTGCGCCACGGGGCGTATGTGTAATATGCCATTATAAGCATTCCACACACACACAAACACACACACACACATACATGCACACACAGAGAACAGCATAGAACATAGAACGGAACGAAGACTTTAGCCTCAAAACATGACAAACTGCAGTCTGTGTCTGTTTTACCTCAATCCCTCGCTTCCACTCCTTGGCTCTATCTATTCCTCTCTCTCTCTCTCTCTCTCTTTCTATCTATCTCTCTCTTTCTCTCTGTTGGCGTGGGTGCCTCGTTTGTTGCACTCGTTTCTCAACTCAACTCAACTTGACTCTGACTTGATTCAACTTGATTCAACTTGATTCGACTTGACTGCGAATCCTTGGCCAGCTAACGGTTCTATTGAACCCAGAGCAACATACACACACACACACACATATACATACATACACAGAGCATTATCATATCTAACAGTTTGCGCTCTTGGCTATATTGGAACACCCTAGCACCCTGTACCCCCGTTCTCACTCTCTCTCTCCTTCCCTCTCTCTCTCTCTCTCTGTCTCTTTCGCTCACTTTTTCTCTGTCTCACTCTTTGTTTCTTTGGCTGTCTCGTTGACTGTTCCGCAAGAATCCAATAAAAATAATGAAGCCAGAGCGTAACAACAAGCCAACAACAACAGCAACAGCAACATCTGCAACACGAACAACATCAGCAACAGCAATAGCAACAACAGCAACATCTGCAACAGCAACATGAACAACAACAACAACATTTAGACAATCGCAGAGTGTGCCATAAAAAAGGGCAACGCGAATGGCCAAGAAGAAGCAGAAGAAGCAGAATAAAAAAAAAGTTAAAACAATAGAAAGCTGATGTTGCTGCTGCTGCTGATGTTGCTGTTGTTGCTGCTGTTGCTGCTATTGCGTCTGTTGCATATTTTGGCCCTTAAATAAATAGACTTTGCATACGAGAGTGTCCAAGTGTGCATGTGTGTGTGTGTGTGTGTGTGTGTGTGTGTGTCTTTTATGTATTTATCATGGCACTCAATTTATTTACAAAGCGAAACGCTCAGTCTAAACCCAAGGGTGCCAGAGCAACCGCGTGAGTTATATTAATCCAGCATAAACGAATTTGAAACTCCCTACAAAAGGTCGTACGGCTGCATCAGTACCGTAGAAATTCTACTAACTTTAGACCATATCATAATTAATACATCCATTTCATAAATTCTTCTTTAATAAATTTATACGATTTTAAATGAATGTATAAAAAAATAAGTAATTTAACTTAATATATTGCTTGTTTTATGGAAGAATCCGACAAATTAAATCTAATGTTATGCTTCATTTTTCGATATTAAATAATATTCAACTAAATCAAATTTATTTTAAAATTTTAATTTATAATTCTCTAATAATAATATACTTATTGTATGTTATTTTTCTACATATCGTATCATAGGGAAACCCTTTTTAAAATATTTGATTTGCGTCTATGCATTCTAACTTAGATCTGTAAAGTTGTTTAGAGTTAAGATTAAATAAAAACGAATAGTTAAAATTTAAATAAGACTCTACAAATAATTCTCTTAATAAAATATACTAATTATATAATATATGTAATAGGCAAACCCCGTATAAAGCATTTTAGCTACGTTACTGCGTTGTAACTTAGATCTGTAAAGTTGTGTAGAGTTTAAAAAAAAGATGGAATAGTTAAAATTTAAATAAAAATTTTTTAATATATTTCTCTTCTAATATAATAATTATATATTATTATTAAATACCACATATCATATCATGAGCAAACCCCTCCAGAAGCGCTCCATCTACGCCACTGCGCTGTAACTGAGATCTAAGCATTTTGCCTCTTGGCTTTTTGATTAAATTATTTAGTATTTATTATATTTATTTCGACTTGTACTTTTTTTGTTTGTTTTTTTTTTTTTTTGTTTCTTAACAGAGCAAAGACGTTGACTTTGCTTTAATGGCAAAATTTTCATTTTCATTTCGCATTCGCATTTATATTTACATTTGCATTTGCATTTAGATTTATACCACGCTGACTTTTCCATATATGTATATATTCGAATATATATATATATATTTATATATATATCTACTTTAGCTTATGTAAGCGACTTCTGTCAGGCAAATCTGAGGTTTTTTTTAACATTTTTTTTGCTTATCCACTTGCTGCAGGCACTTGCTTCGCCATCGATGTTGTTGCTGTGATATTTATGCTCGCACAGACAACTGGCCAGACGAGTGCACACACTCAGACACACTCACACTTACACTCGTACAATCGTTGTTCATTCAATGAACAAATAACATGTCAAGTTTCATTATAGTTCGCCCACAATTTAGACAACCCTCGGCAGCAGCAACACCACCAACAGCAGCAACAATAGCAACAACAGCAACAAAAGCAACGAATGTCTGCTGCTGCTGTTGCTGTCCGCTTAAACTAACTCTAGATGGGATAACAGCAGCAACAACAACAGCAGCAACAGCAGCAACTACAACAGCAACATCATCGTTTTTATCAGTCAACCTGCACCCGCCGGCAACACTTGCCCGCGTGGGGCAATCGCCAACACTTGCAGCACTCCACAGCAGCAACATCTATCTCTGTCTCTTCTCTCTCCCCCCCCTCTCGCTCTCTCATTCTACACAGTCTCGCTCTAACACGCTGGCTGAATGGCTGGCAATTTGAAATTTATGGCATCTACATGATTTGTATGATAGGAACGTAAGCAGTTTGCAGACAGACAAAAAGAGAGAGAGAGAGAGAGAGAGGCAGAGAGACAGATACAGAGAGAGGGTCAGACAGCGGGGGGCAGGGGCAGGGGCAGGGTTACACACACAGACTGTTTGTGGAGAGAGCGAGCCTGAATGCCTTTAGGCCCTTTAGCACATTTGTCTAGTCTGGGCCGATCATTTAATTGTAATTCGCGATTGCAGTTGGCCCCAAGCAAAACAACAGGCAACAGCAACAACAGCAACATCAGCAGTAACAGTGTAGAAAGGGGGAAGTAATGGAGGCCAAAGAACAAAAGCCCCTTTAATGTTTTTAGATGCTGCTCATTTGCGATGGGCAAGAGCATTAAAATTGGTTAATTTAATTCCCATGTTGGAAGAGTTGTTGTTGCTGTTGCTGCTGCCGTGGCAAGGATGCTGCTGTTGGGTTGCAGTTGCTGTTGCACTCAAAAAATATGCTCATTAAATTACAGGCAGCAAAGGTAGCAGCTTTGCCAGCTACATCAACTGTTGCTATTGTTGCTGTTGTTGCTGTGAATTTTGATGGTGTCGCTATAGTTGATATTGGTGTTGGTGTTGGGTTGTTGCTGGTGTTGCGGGCAACGCATTATGCGCGCAAGCGTAAAACTTTCAATTATTTAAATTATACCACATGAACAATGCCACAAAAGCTCTTGCCGCACATATGCCAAAAACAACAACAGTAACAACAGCAGCAACAGTAGCTATAACATCAGCAACATCATCAGCAGCAGCAACAGCTGCAGCTTGCCGTCGCCATGTCTGGCTGCTTGTTCGCAATGTTGTCGCTCGTTTTTTACTTATTGTTGCTGCTGCTGTTGTTGTTGCTGTTGCTGTTACTGTTGTGCCATGTTACAAAATTGCCGCAAGTTTAACGCATGTCGACGCAGGCAGCCCCCATGCCCCCCAGTCTCCCCGCAGCAACATGTATACAGCTGTCCAGCTACCCACATAATTCATTCATATCATCAGCACAGAGCAGAGCAGAGCAGCAAAAGGGGTGGAGTGGTGGCAACGACAGGTGTAGAGGGGGTTGGGAATGGTGCAGGGGAGGAGTGGGAGCGGAATGTAGGCAAGCCAAAGCCTCACGGGAGATGAGTGATGGTTCGGCGTATATCGCGCATATCGACATCATTGTCATTGTGTAAGTGTCACTTCATCTCGTGTGGCTCAACGTTGTTAGCCCACACCCGAACCCGACCCCATTTTCGGGTTAAAATCCACCGCCCACAATTTTGCCATGGCGACTTGCTGAACTCCAGTTGGAAAATATTGCACATACGCCGCGTATTACGCGCTGTCGTTCGCGTTATTGCCGCTTCAAAGAGCGTAAAGTGTGAAGTGCTCTCGCTCTCTATCGCTATCTCTATCTCTATCGCTATCTCTCACTCTCTGTGTGTGTATGTGTGTGTGTGTGTGATCTGTGGTGTTTGACAAGAGCATGACTGCTTAGTTTTCATATTGGATACGCAGTGGCATGCAACGAGGCTGCCATAAAAAGCGAGTGCATGCCACAGTATTTAAGCTGGCTTAAATGAATGTTAGATACACTAGAACGAATCTTTTATATCCCCCTCACACTCACACTCACCCTCTGTATCTCTCTTTCACTATTTGCTACTGACCTACAGGTATTTAAGGCATTTCGGGTACTTTTTCTTAATTTGACTTTTGCTTTAAAAGAATACAAATAAAAACAATAATTCAATGCTGCAGACCTTTGATATGGGAATTTATTTAAGGTTCTCAATTTTTCAATAGAAAATTGTAACATCTAGTTTTTAATAATTTACAACGTGTGCAATTAATTAGAGCTTCAAATAAATTTTATAGCAGATGAAAAATTTACTAAAAATGACTTATTTTAAAAATATAAAGAAATAAGCTTTAAAAATATAGATTCTTAAATAAAAAATAAAAAATAAATTTAAATGTTAATTTAATATATTTTATTTATACTTCATAGAACTCCATTTTAATATTTTTTATTTTATTTTTTAATATTTTTTATATATTATAAGTTGACTTTTACTTAAAAAGTATAAGTGGGAATATTTCATCAATGTGCAAATCTTTGATGATAGAAAATTAATGTAACAGTCGAGATAAAAACAATTTTTCATATTATATAATATATTTTTAAGATTGATTTGTTTAGTTTATATCAACTTCATCTTTAGTATTCAATTAGTCGAAAAATCATTTGCTATTTCAACTGGAATTCATGGCAAATTGAAGGAAATTTAAAGTCCATTCATCTTGTTTGTAACTCTTCAGCGGTCAAACTTAAATAAAATCCACAATTAAACCATAAATCGACGGTTATTCAGTGACGGCTTCCAGAGTTTGAGTGTGAGTGTGTGTGAGTATTCATATTGTGCAATTTCTGCTCAGTTACATCCCATTACACTCATTCCATTGCACACACACTGTCTCTCACTGCCACTCCCATTTGTCTCTCTGCCTCTCTCTCTCTCTCTCTCTCTCTCTCTCTCTCTCTCTCTCTCTCTCTCTCTCTCCCATCTTCTCCCTCAATCTACACACAAAAAAAGAGGCGTACAGAACACAAACACAGCAAAAGAGAGAGAGGAAGAGAGAGAGACAGAGAGGGAGAATGGACAGATGCAAAAAATGCCACACACGCGAGTTTACAGCCAACGAATGCTTGTCAGCGCCAGTAAAAAAACCTAGCGAAAAGGCCAATAACAACGGTTAAGAATGAGCAGAGACAGCCCCTGACGGAGGAGGGAAGAGTGTAGAAGGGACAGAGAGTGAGAGAGGGAACAGAGAAGAGAAGCGTAGCAGCTCATTGGAAATGAAAAGGATGGAGGGGGCGAAATTGCTTGTCCCTCGCACGCACAGTGAGTGCGTCAGACAGGCGAAAGAGCTAAGAAGTTACAGATACAAAAACAAATACAAATGTGAATACAAATATAAATATAAATACAAATGCACATACATTATATATTATATATTATATATTTTCATATATAGTATATAATACACTAACAAAAATATTTTATTTAGAAGCATTCATAGAAATAAAGTGCTATATAAGTGCTATAGACACAATCCAGTGTCTAAATATTTTTCAAAAAATTTAGTCACTTCATTTTGAATTAAGTGGAATAAATTTTGTAGTGTATGAACTAAAAACTCGATTCTAATATAATATTCAGTTAAAATTTTATTCAGAAAATATTGTATACGTTTTAAATATATTAAATTTAACTCTAAATCTTGAAGTCAAAATTCATAAGTTCAAAAACTATTATGAGGTTTCCTTTAAGGTTCATTTTCCTCAATCTTTGAATACTTTTGATCATTTTTTTTTTTTTGTGTTAGTTGTATAGATTAAAGTATCTTTGTTTCTCTGAGTGTATTTGTATTCATTCATTCATTCATTGCCATAGCGCACTCGCCCTCATCGTGTTTCATATTCGCATGAATTTACTTTGTATCATTGCCCTTTGCTGCTGCTGCTGTTGTTCCTGTTTTTGTTGATATTGCTGTGATTTTTTATAGCTCATCCGCATCCAGAGATTCCAGAAGATACACCCGCAACTGCTGCTGTTGTTATTGTTATTATTATTATTATTATTATAATATCATTCTTCATCAGCTTGATTCCCATTCATTGTTGTATGAGTGCGTTCAAATATTTTCCATTATTTGTTTGCCTCTGTTGCTGTCGCAGCTGTTGAAGGGATTAATTTCTTGATTTACCCCGACTATGCGTACATAATACGCACCATATATATACTATATATGTCTGTATATATAGAGGTATATATATAGACACAGTATGCCGCATCCAACTGTACCTCTAGGTGCTCCGACTGAATGCTTTGTTCTTTGCCGTTACCTCGACTCCCGCTTCCATTTCAATACATTCACCCTACCTCATTTAGTCTCTCTTCTTCGTTCGTTCTTCCTTCGTCTCTCCTCTTCTCTCTGCTGTTTATCTGCGGCTTTTAGCTTGATTTTTCTCAGCTGAAAATGCAATTGCGTGGAAACGTATTGAAAATAAGTGAGTCCGTTCCCATTCCCCTTGCCTTCGGCACATAATATGCTAATACCAATCGATGGGGGTATTGGTTTTTAGGGTTTGGTATTAGGATTTGTACGCTGGATTATAATCGACAGGCAGAATGATGGAATGAAAATGAAAACGAATATAAAAAACAGAAAAAAATGGAAACGAAAAAAAAAATCGAATAAAAATATATAGCAAAGCGTATTAAATTCCTGGGATCCGCCAAAGCGTCAAATACTTTAGCCATTGTGAATGAAGAGAACTTCAAATCAGGAGAGGAAGAGAGATTGGAATAGAGGGAAAGGTATAGCTACCTTACTGCAAATACCTCGGCTCTCTTGTGTTTTCCTGCTCCGTGTAATGTTTATTGTTGAAATTGTTTTAGATTTCTGCTTTTGTTTTGCTTTTGCTACCCAAAGCATTTTATTTTTATTACTATTACAGCACGATTCGTGTTTTTACGCTCTGTTCTGTCTGTTTTTCTTTAATTTTCCCTGGATTATGCTCAAGGCTTAAGCTTTAAACAATTGTCTCCCTGTTTATTTGGCTCTGTTTATAAAGATACCCTAGAGAGAGCTTGCATAAGTGCGTTTAACAAATATCTTTCTGTACTTAAAAAAAAACCTTCACATATTTTAAGCTGGGTCTTAAAGGGGAGAAAACTCAGCTAAAAAATGAAAAGAAAAACTGAGCAAAATTTTACCTCTTAATGGGGTGTCAAAATGTCAGGAAAAAGAGCAACGGAAGCAGTGGCGGTAGCGGTAGCTTAAGCCTTTTGCCAATTACTTAAACATAAGCAACGCTTGGGGATTTACAACTGTTTTGCGCTTTTCATTTTGCCAGTTTTTCCTTTCCCTCATTCCTTTCAGCTGCCAGTTTCCTCTTTGGCTCTTTAGTTGATCGTCTGGGATTTATTTTATGTGCTTTTGTGTCTCGCTTTCAGTTAACTCTCGAGTGTGAACATTAAGCAAATAAACCTGGCACTTGCCATATTTTTATATACACATCAAATTTATTAACAAATTGAATCGTTTAAAGCCCAAAAACTAAGGATCCAATGAGGCATGCTCAATTAGGCTTGGCGCTCGTCCCAGACATCTCAATATGTCCCTCTTGATTACTTCTTCTTCTAAGGGTCTTTGGCTCTAGAGGCTTGACTTTATATTATATTATACTGACTTGAATTGCCTTTTGAAGTATTGACTTGGAAAATTGGCATATTTTATTATTATGAGCCTTAAACGCTGGCGAAAGTCCCTATAGGACTATTAAACGCATATTACGCATCATAAAATGCCATTTGCCATTTACCATTTACCATATACCATTTGCCATTCGCATTTTGGTAACAATAATAAAAATGAAAAACAATATAAACACAATTATTATGCGGCGCTGTGGGATTTGCATAAATCAAAACGTAAACAGCAATAAATTACATCATTTGCATTGCAATTCATAAAAATTATTTCAAAAATCAACATATTTATATATGTTGTGGCGCACGGTCGGACGTCATTGACAGTTATTGTATTATTTTACTATATTGTATTATTAATGTGATGAAGTTTCTAAGAGGCATTGCGAAATTCGACTTGTTTTTAAGGGTGATAAGGTTGTCAGTTGCTTGTATACCAATTTTGATTGCTATAGGGCTTACAGTTTTAGAGATATGAACCTTGATACGGAAATGACGTATATATAATGCAGAAGTACAAGAACATCATACTATCATAAGGTATTATAACAGCTATCCATATGACAAACTTAAAACCTGTAGCTTATATAACCACCGAGATCTGTAGCCTTAAACAAACAGAGATCCGGGTATATGAACCGATTCAAAGTTCGCCATGAAATAAATTACAAATGTAATGTAATTCAATTAGTTAACGAAGTTGAGAAAAAAATACAGTTGAGAAAAACCCACCATTTATGGATTATGCATATTTACACAAGTCTATCACACATGTTCTTTTCATTTTACAGGGTATTTACCGTTCAAAAAGTGCAAATAAAATGATAAATTGTGCGAAATATATTTGTTTGAAGGACAAACACAAACAGAACAAAATACAAAATCACAAATGAAATGCCCAACAAATGTAAAGCTAATTTGTCAGTTTGTCACTGGGTATGAGTGGTGTGTGGGTGCTGTGTGTGAGGGGGGTGTGGCGGGGGGCGACGACCACTGTCAATCAATGGGAAATGAATCGAAATGCAATTGAATGCATCGCAATTTACAATTAACTCAAATGTTTGGTGCGGTCTTTAAATGCAATCGCAATTACGTTGCATATTTATGGCCCAGACCGCACATATTTGTCATGTTTACATGCTGTAAGAGGCCGTCCCAATGGGTGTGGCACCTGACCAGAGGGCTCCATGTTTGTGTGTGTGTGTGTGTGTGTGTCACAATTTCGTGTTAATTAATTGCCATGTGGCAAGAGGCCAGAGCCAGGGCCAGACCACTGACAGAGGGCTACCTGTTGAGGTCTTTGCAACAAATGCAGTTGCCACAGAGCAAAAAAATTGTTGCAAAAAGAAAGAGAGAGCGAAAGAGTGTGGTAGAGAAAGACACATATGCTGTGCATGAATTAGACAGCAATAAAGCTTCGACTAAGGCACACGCAATGCAGATAAATTGCACAACCGGAGCGACGACAAAACCCCAAAAACAGGAAAAGAGAGGCCTGGGAATGTGAGTCTGGGCGAGAAAGGGAAAAGCAGCTATGTCAGCTGATTAGTTCAGTGAATTTATGGCTGTCATTTAATTAGGCAAAAGCTAAAGTTAAGCTCCTGCTGCAACCAACAACCAGCAACAGGCAACAGGCATACGGCGACAAGCGACAGCAGCGAGAGTCGACAAATCGATGTGTTGCATGCAACAAAACGGATTCACTAATGCAACAGATTTGTCTCTCATGACAACAGCCAATGTCACACACACACAAATATACACTCTTATGTGTGTATGTGTCGGTTGTTCCAGAAGGTGCAGCCGTTGCATTCGTTGGGTGTCAAGCGTCGACCTCCTGCAAATTTAACATGGCATTAAAACTAAAGATGTGCTACAAAACAGCTCAACATCTATCTAATTCGCACACTTTCTCTCTTTCTTTCTTTCTCTCACTCTCTCATTCTCTTTATAAAGCCATATTTCTCTGGGTTTATTATTTGCTAAAAGTATGCCATAATTCGATCTAAGCTCAACTCAAGCATCAGACGATTGCAGCCTCAAGGCGAAACCAACTTTTGGACCCAGACAGACAATTTTGTTGCAACAACAACAACAACAACATCAACAACAACAATGTTGTAATTGATGCATAGGCAAGTAGACAAAGACAAAGATAGATAGAGAGTGAAGGAGAGAGATCAAGTATAAGTGCTCTATATGTAGAAGTTGGCAAATAATTATGGACTGACTATTCCATTTTGGGTAGGTCGTCCTGGTGACCGTAAATCAATTAGGTCAGCTTTGTGCCCATTCAAGTGCACTAATTAGGCAAATATAATACGAATTTGCAAACTTCGGGTAATCATAATCATAATCAACTAACTATTTCTCTATACATATATATATATATATATGTTCAACTTGAGCTTTGCTTTCATTCTATTACAATGTTCTACATATGTGAAATTGTCAAATATTTAGCACAAATAACATAACGATTGGACAGACATATATAGGTCGAGAGGGAATTAGTTTAACTTATTAAAATGTAGCACATTTATTTATCATTTAATCACAGGCTTGTATTTAAATGCGACTATTTAGCTTATGCATTAATGGAGATTATTAAACATTGTTTAAAATTGCTTTAAAGAAGCGGCTTAAAGCTCAAATTAAATGTCATAATGAGTGTGAGCTTTAAGACTCTTTATGTGCAAATATTTCAGAGAATATATCTTTAAATATTTCCAGATATAATGCTTATATTAGATATATATATTTAGTTAATGAGCTGCTTTAAATCATTGCAGAAAATGAGAGCTCTTAACTCTTTGGAGCAGCTGTTGCTGCTTATGGAAGAGACATAGATGCATAGGCACAGATGCGCCTCAAAGTGACATGAGTGCGTGTGTGTGAGTGTGTGTAGTGTGTGATTTAGTGAGAGTGTGTATAGTATGTGTGTGTGTGTGTGTTTAGTGTGTGTGCATTTGTGTTACCAACTAGCAACTGAAACGTTTACAGACTTTGAAACAGTAGCAACAGCAGCAGCAGGTGTAAAATACGAGAGGGATAGAGTGAGTGGAAGAGAGAAAGAGAAAGAGAGATAGAGAGAAAGACAGTAACAAAATACCTTTAACGAAAGAGGAGAAGAAGGAGAAGAAGACAGACATGGGCACAAGCGGCAAGAAGGCAAGACTGGAGTTATATATGCTACGAAAAGTATCGCATATCAGGAGCAAAAATCCAATACAAAGACCCAGAAACAAGAGAGAGATACATGAAGGCCAGATGAGAGAAAAAGAGAGAAAGATGATATGGTAAGGTTGAGATGTGTGGTAGAGGTAGAGACAGGATACAAGAGACAAGGCAATCCTGCAGCAGCACAAGGACAAGGACAAGGACAAAGATGCAAAAAACTTGCGACAGCTGCAACATTTTGCAACTGAGCTCAGTTCAGCTCAGAGCAGCTCAGTTGAAGGAGTCCTGTGGCTGCTCCTTTGCTTTATTATATCAGCTTACTCCTGTTCTTATGTTCTTCTTCTTCTCCGTCTCCATCTTGTTGTTATTGTTGTTGTAACTATCGCATATCCTTGACATCGCAAATGTATTTATTGCAGGCTGCACTGTGGCAAACGTTGCACACAAAATGGCAACAGTTAACAACGCAGCTAAGCAAATCAAGTGTCCTTGACAGAGCTAAGAGAGGGGGGAGAGAGAGAGAGAGAGAGAGAGAGAGAGAGAGAGTGATAGTAAGAGGTTTAGCTGCTCCCACTTGACATAAGCCAAAAGTTTTGCCAGTTATAGCCAACATGTGGCACACGTCTGCGTCAGTTGACAATGTGAATATGCTCGCCATTTCGCTTTTCCCCATTGCATTTTCCACATTTCTCCACATAGAAACAACAACAACAACAACAATTATAACAACAACAATAGCTATATAACAGTGGCTGCAAGCAAATGACAACACGTTGCAAGTTGAGTTAAAAGTTTTGACGTCAATGTTTGCATTTGCCACACGCACAGTAAAACGGGGTAGGCGCACTTGTTATGTCATAAAAAAAGTACAGTGAGGGTACGCTAATGAGCACAGTTTGAAATTAGATAGTGCTACACTTAAACAAGCTGTGCGAAAATTTGAGGAATATATTTTATACATATTAATTTATATTATAGAGATTTATTGTTTAATCCCTTTCGACCGTTTTGCAAATGAAAATTCTTTCTTTTAATTCCAGTGTGCATAAATCGAAAACTATAGTATAATTTAAGCTCTTAAAGAAAGCAACTTAAAACAAGTTGAACTCGAAAAATGTTCATTAATTGTAGATCGTTTTCAAAACATTCAAAAATTAAAGCATATAGAACAGCCTTTAAACAGCTACCTTATAAAAGTTTAAACTACTTCAAAAAAGCTTTGATAATTTCTTTAAAATTGCACATAATTGACAGCGTTGCTTTAATGCCAGGCAGCACTGTAGCTCCGCGAATGACAGAGTTTACGCCAAGTTTTCAAATTGATTAGAACGAGGCTCTGGGCTGTCGGCTGTCGACTGTCGACTGACGGCTGTTGCCTGCTTAAACAAAGTTTTTCTACACTGAATTAAAACTTGGCTCATAAGTCAAAGATCAGCGTTATTTACGCACACTCACACACACCCCAACTAATACGCACACAATCAGGCAGGCGTAGTGTAAACAAGATGGCGTCCAATCTACAAAAAGGGCCCAGCACCCAAAAACAAAAAATCGAAATTTGTTGCTGTAATTTGCCGCTTCATTGCTTTTCGGTTATTCTGCGACTTGAAATGGAACTCGCCAATTGCTGACAAACAGATTTTCAACTAGATAAATCATAGCTACCATAAAGTGTTCTACAAGGAACGAAACGAATTTGAGGCTCTCTATAATAATTCATAATTGAGCGGGGGCAATATGGTGTATGAGTGGAGCGCGCTCTAAAGTGCTCATTACTCGAAGTTTGCCAGGAGGTAAAACGTTTATTCTTATGGCTGACTAATGAGCTAATGCAGTTCTCTGATTCTCTGTTTTTAGTTTTGCCATAAGGTTTGCTGGTTGCTCGAATATTTGAGGAAGTTTTCAAATTACACACACAGGTCTCCATGGAGTCGGTAGGGGTGATGGGGATGGCAACCCAATCCCATATATCCCAGCATCCCAAGTGTGGCGGCAAAGTTCTATAATGGCATAGCGCTCAGACACTCAGACTCAGAACTTAGCGACCCCAACTTCTGTGCCCTGTGTTCCGTCTCCCAACTACCGTCTGCTGTACACGGTCTCACTTGTGTCTTTCGCCTTCATCAGCCTCAAGAGTCAATTGCCTGCACTGTTTAGCTACCCACCTCACTCATATACTATCAGTCTGTCTCTATCGCTGTCTCTGTTGCTGTCCCTGTCTCTGTCGAACTGTTTGCGAACTTGTTTGGCTGTTGTTTGTTGGTTGTACGTGTCGCTGTGGTGTTGTACGCACGTAAACGATTCCGAGTATTTATTACGCGCACAACTTGACATAATTCCTTTTTTCCGCTCTGCCAGTTGAGCCAAAGCCGGAGACAAGCCTCATCCTATACTCCATACCCCAACTTTTATCTACCTAAACCAACGAGGGTCTCAGCTACTGCTGCCGTTGCAGTTGAACTAATGTTGACACTGCCAGGCAACATCAAGGCCTGTCGCACTAGCATTTACTTCAGTCAACAACAACAAATAACAACAACACCGACAGCAACAATAAAACCAACATGAGGGCTGCTCACAGGGCTGTAGCGTAAGAGTAAGGCTCTACGACTATGGGGCTGTAGGACTGATGACATCGATATGGATTTATGGGCAGTGTGTGTGCCACTTGCATCACGCGTTCATTGAGAGCGCTCAATTGCTATCATCATCATCACCATTATCATCATCACCAACCCATAGAGAGAGAGAGAGAGAGAGAGAGAGAGAGAGAGAGTTACGCACTTATTATTATCATCATTACCATTAATTTTTATGATCAGCAACTACAAAACAAACACTGCGCGAAAAAAGGAGCACACCCATGAAACATAAATAAACAGGGAACCTTTTTAAAAATTACTGAAAGAATAGCAATAAACACTCCACTGAGGAAATAACAATCACAAAAAAGTAAAAAAAAAAAATTTGAAAGCTTTAAGAATAATGTACTTTAATTTAAAATATTTCGTAAGCAAAAAGTTGATTTATATGCGTCTCATGTTTATCAAACATGCCCTTGCTGTCTTATAAGTTTAATGCTTAAATCTCTATATCATACAGTATGTTCAATTGAAGTACATAAAGTTTGTCTTAAAGCTCACGAGATTGCGAACTTATTTTCTTACTTGTAATCACACGAACTTAAAGCTTTTAAGTTGCTAAGCTTATAGCAAGAGGTGCTCTTCAATCAATATTAAAAGCTTGTAGTCTAAATTCAAAGTGTATCTCTTGGCAATTTGATCTTTAAACAATAATTATAACTTCAACTTGATTTATGTATCATGCCGAATCCTGAACATATTAAATTTGAAAGCTTCAAAAGTTTTCGCTGTGTGTAGCAAATGTAAAAACAAGTTTCGAGTTAACAACTTTATTAGCAGGGTGTGCACTTAGTTCCGACTCTTCACACTCTCCAGCCATAACTCTAGCCATTCAGTCGTATGTGGTGTCTATCTGTCTGGTTGTCTATCTGTCTAAGCCCTATACAATGGGATTTCTTAGCGCATTAAGAAGCGACAAGAGCAACAAGACGAACAACAATAACAATGGCAACAAGAAACAACATTAGCAGGCAACAAAAACTGTAAGCCAAACATTGAGATGCCATCAACGCGAAAATAATACGAAAAATGCGGCGTTAATGGTAGGAAAAATGTAACTGAGAGCAAGTGAGAACCAGAAAGCCGTGTGAACAATTTAGGGGTAGAGAGTTGGTAAACTGGGAGAATCTGGAGAACTGGAGGCAACTGAAGAAACTAAGAACATGCGAAGGCAAACGATATTAAGATTATGATTATGATTATTATGTTGTTATTAGATTAAGCGCAATTTTCACTTCTATTTTGTTTTGTGCTACTCATTTTTTCGCATTTCCCCTCACACACACACACAGAGTCGGCCCATTTGCTTTTGAATGCTTTTGGCCATTGTTAACTCGACTCCTTGTAGAGCCTCAACACTTCCGTTTGGCTTTGGCTTACGACACTTGACGCCCTCCAGCCTCCCATTTGTGTTGGCCAAGTTGCCAAGTTACCAAGTTACACAAGAGAGCTAAAGCTCCTACTACCACTTCTCTGAGCGGCTAAGCGCGCTATTGTTTCAGCCTGTGTCTGCGCCTTAGCCACGCTTAATTGGTTGGCTTTTATTACTCGGAAAATGCTGCACACTGAGCGCATAATTTAAGCATAGACCACCACGCCATCGCACAGTGGTTCACTCTATGAATTATGCACAGTAATTAGGAATTCAAATCTATATATAAATTAAAGCCCGAAATTGAGCCATATTTTAGAAGCAATAATCACAAGGTCTATAGGAATTGATACTATAACGAATAAAATAATTTTTGTGGAAGATTGAATAATATATGAATGAAAAATATGAATAGATTTTTAAGTAGATGTAGATTGTTGTATTGTTAGATAGATCAATTCATATCATTTTGGTTACGATCGTACATCAATTATTTTAATTTACAGTAATAATTTCAGTCTTAGAATATTCTACAAGACTTACCTTGATGTATTCCTAATTCGTAAAACATTAATGTTTTTAATTTACATTGATTATCATCTGTCTATGGTTTTCTCTCTCAGCCCCTGTTGCTCCTTTTTTTCTTGTTCCTCCTCAATAAACTCTCGCTTCATTCTACACCTTGGCGCAATTTCAATTTGCTTTCACCTCTGGGTAATTTCTTTTAATTTCCAGTTAACTTATGGTTTCCGATCTCCTCTACACTTTTAAGTCAAAATTCAAACCTTTCTTCTCTTAGCACCTACAACACACACACACACCCCCACCTCAGTTTCCGTGGCAACTGAAATCTTTTTTTAATTAAATGAGCTGCCTGCATTAGAGGGGCGTCGCCGCTGCTGGAGTCATGCTGGCTAGGCTGGGCCCATAGTCTCTCCAGTGCTGCCTGTGGCTGCTCACATCTCACCTACACACAGTGACCACGCCCACTACCGCCCACTTGTACAGCATGCGTGGGTGAGCGGCTGTATAGAAAAGCGGGTGCTTGGCTGGGTGCTGCTTTGGGTTGGGGGTGGCGCGTGCCGCCCGTGCCTTTTTTCTTTCGTCTATTCACTTGGCTGTAGTTTGTGGCGCCGTTTCGGTGCGAAATGAATTTAAATTGTTTGCGGACGCTTCCTGTATTAAAGGCAGCTTCCTTTTCTTTGCTTAGTACTGCTTTCCATGCCCTTTTTCTCCCGCCTTTTGCCTTTGGCCCTTGGCCCTTTCCCGCTCTCACTCACTCATTCGACAGGGCTCTAGCACCTTTTTTTTGCTTTCTTGTACGCAGCGCTGCTACAAACGGAATTGCTTAATTACAACAATTATTAAACAGCAGCCGAAAGGTCTGCTTATGCTCAGTACCCCACAAAATACAAAAAAAAAAAATTAAAAAATAAATGGAAATAAAAAAAAATAAAAAAAAAAACAAAGAAAATAAAAAACATAAGTAAAAACGGCGCGTGTTTCCTGTTGCTATTGTTGTAGCTAACAATTGTTGTAGTTGTTGTAGCTATTGTTGTAGTTGTTGCTGTTGCTGTTGTTGTTGTTATTGTTGTTATCATGTTTTGTTGCTGGCTGTTATTTTAATTAAATATTTTCACACCTACTTCATTTGGGCTTTCCCTAGGCAAAAAACCAGCGCAGACTTTCAACTGTTCTTTGTTCTAATACCCTATGGACAGCGGGGTGCAACGAGGTATACTAATTATGCGCACAGATCCATAATGAAGTATACTTTATTTGGGACTGTATTAGGGGCTGATTAGATTGGCTAAGTATTACACTCAGTGGAAGCAGGTGTAGATTTGTCTTTTGGGAGTAAGGTGAAAGGTTAATCTGAAGACCCTTAAATTTATATTGTTTCAACCTCTTCTAAAGGGAAAAATATTAAATTTATAAATGTCATTTAATGTGATTATTAAATAATATTTAATATTAATGCATATATTATAGATTTTATTAAATTTAGTACTTTTTTAATTAGGTTCTCATAACAAACAATAAAGTTCAGTGATTATAGGTCTTAAAAATGGAAATTAATTAATCTTAAAATTTGTTTAACAATTTTGTAATGGAATCGCTGAGTATAACGAATGAAAGTTCAGAAACTGAAGCGTATGTGCTATAACACACCCTATAATTTGTTATTTTATATAGAAGCCTAACTTTGTGTCATGTTTAAAGAGTAACTGCACGTCGATCACTTACAACCTATACAAATAAAAGGCGTTTGTTGTTGCCGTTGCCTTTGTTGTTGCTCTTTGTTTTTTATGTGTTAGGTGTTAATTTCCTGTCTCCAAGCAACTACAAGATGCAGCGGCTTAAACAGCAGCCGAAGAAATGCAGACAGAGCGAGAGAAAGGGTAGTGGGAGGAAGAACCTCTAAAAGCGCAAGCAGTGGGCTCTAATAAGAATAATTGCCAGGACTAACTATAAAGCACGATGCCTGAAATTTTATGCGCCGTAAAATTGCATGCGAAATAATTGAAAAGCATCGAGATGAGCTTTGTCCTGCTGTTGTTGCTCCTTGCTGCCGATGCTGGTGCTGCTGCCGCTGCCGCTGCTGCTGCAACATGCAACGCCTTGCGGCATCTTCCAGGCAGATAAAGTTTTCCACAGCGCTGAAATAATAGCCAGCCAAAGTGGTTATAAATATTTTGTGCACAGCGCTTCCGCCAGTGTCCTTACTGTTCTCCACGCCGTCCCTGGCCACGCCCTTGCCAAGCTGCGTCCGAGCGTGTAGAAAATGCAGCGAAAGTCATTTTTCAGCTAAATGAATTTGCACAAGTTGCGGGAAAACTGCGCAAAAAAAGGCCAAAAAATAGGAAGGAAAGAAATCGCAGAGTATCGTAGCCGTAGCAAGTGCAACCAGCAGTGTGGAAGAAAATGTGAAAACTTCACCCTGCATACTCAACACCCTCTACCCTAAGATCCGTTGGAAAATTTTGCAGTGTCACAGGGTGTGTGCGCTGCGGTCAGCTGCAAAAGTTCAATAGGCAACTAATGAGGCGGCAGCTGTTGACCTTAAGACACTTAGGGCACAGAACTGACTTGGCTCTTTTATTCCTGCTTCTGGCTATTTGCTTTCGCGAAACTTTTGCAATTTTCCAACACTAAACGAACGGATTTGCGCATATTGACGTTATCCTATTGTTTAACGCAAATGTTATCATTTGCCAACACTAAATAGTGGTTAATTCGCATTAATCTTTAAGCTTTTAGATAGCTATCTTTACCATAAATATGACAATTTCCCAAAACTATAAATGTTCAATTATATTTAGGTCTGGTTTATCTGTATGATGTGAAAAGTGATTATTCAGCTTTATGAAGTATTTGTAACTTTTGTCATTATTTTCCATAGTTCAACTGATTTTTGACCAACACTAAACAGTGCATTTTTACTATTTACTGTCATTGTAGGTCCACCAGGTCCGCCCGGACCTCCTGGCAAGCGAGGAAAACGTGGCAAGAAGGGGGATGCCGGTGACAAGGGTGATCCGGTAAGTATCAAGTCACATAACCTTTAACCATGCCCTGGCGTAGGGGCCGCTCACTTGCCAAATGTGCTTAAACGTTTTTTCCCCAGGGACTCAATGGCATCAGTGGAGAGAAGGGCGCTGCGGGTAAACCCGGTGACAAGGGTCAAAAGGGCGATACCGGACACCCAGGCGTGGACGTCTTCCAGACAGTCAAGGTAAGGGCTCAGAGGCTCCCAAGAAGACAGGGCTCTCTGCTGAAGCTGCTGCAAAACTTCAACTGGACTGACAGTGCGAAAGAGACAGAGAGAGAGAGAGAGTGCTCTCAATAAAAATTGTTACTGTTATTGTTTTTTTCATTCAATTTCAAATTCCTAACTAAATGCGCTCTCTGCTTTCTCTGCACAGGGTCTGAAGCGATCGGTGACCACGCTGCATGGTGGCACCTTGGGCTATGCGGAAATTGTAGCTGTTAAGGTATTTCAGCCATAAATCTATTGTAACATCAGAGACATACGTATTCTGAACCGTACGTCCAACAAAACCCCACCGCCTACGCCGCCGAAATGGAGGCATGGCCATTTCTCAAGGCGAAATGCAGTTGGACATGGATGGAGACGAAGACAGAGCGAGAGAGGGACAGCAAGACATAGTTGAGCTGCAAATATTTGCAACTTGTTGTCCTCACTGCACTTGTGCTGCGTCCTACGTCCTGCCTTCTGCGTGCCTTGTACCCTTGTCCTGTACCCTATAGCCAGTAGATGTAGCTCTTGTTGTACTTGTAGTTGTAGTTGGTGTTGTATTTGTCATTGTAGTATCCTTGTTGTAATTTCTGTTACTCTGTTTCTCTGTTTTGTAGTTTGTTTATTATCCTTTTGCTCTCACTCTAATGCTTTTCACTTGGCCCAGGGTTTTAAACTGCACAATAAATTTCTTCCTACTTCTGCATAGTTTCTGCTTAGTCATTTCGTTTCATTCACATACCATGGCCAGGACATAAGCGCAGGACATGCGCTACCCAATCCAACCCCCACTCTTCCAGTGACAACACAACTCTTCGCACTGCTCGTGCCGCTTTTTAATGTCTTTTGAATATTTCCTATGGTATTTTTATCATTGCTTCCCATGCAACTTGTTGTAGTTAAGCGGCAAAGAGGCAAAACTTCTCCGTCTGCTTCTATTTACAGTGCACAGTTCATTTTAGGATTTAAAGATTTATGCGCTCAATTTAAATTCGTTTTGAAATAGCGACGCTTTACAATTTACAGTGACTGTTATAGAATTTGAAATTTAATTCAATTAATTTAAAAGACTTGCTAAAGACGATACAAAACCTAGAAAACCTAGGAACCTGTAGGTCTCTCATTGGTGTACAAACTTCAACACCTAAAGGATCTGTCAAACTTTCAAGGGTTTAAAACCTCTAAACTCGTATTGTTCATATTGAATGCAGTTGTAAAATTTTTCCAAAACCCTTTATTATTTATGAGTTTCTCTAATAATAAGGAATTCACTACTCATTATTTTGCTATGCTTGCTTATTGCAATTTTCTTTTCTGTTAATATAAAATATATTTTTTTTTTATATTGTCGTTAAAGGATTTCTTTTGTTGGGTAATAACTTAATAATTTTGTTTTTATTTTTGCTTTTGGTACAAACGAATGTAATCTTTTCGAATTAACGACGCTCGTCATGCTTTGCAGCAGCTAAGTTTTTTCAATATTATTAACATAATTTTTGTTTAATTTAATTCATTAACGAGTTTTTCATTTTTTGTTTTTATCGTTTTCTTTTGTGTTATTAATCCTTGTTTTCTTAACGTTGTAAGGACTTGCAAGAAGCGGGCGTTAACGTATCCGCTTCGACGGTCATACAGCTGCGGGTAAGTACGGGCTTTTCGGTTTCCGTTTTTCCTTTCCATTTAAATTTCCATTTGTTTACCATTTACAATGGGTAACCTGGGGTATCAACGATTTATATAGCTGCATAATGCATGTTTCTTATTAATTTCAGTCGTATATTAAGTCATTGTCTATTGCACGTACCACACCTTTTTAATGGAAATCTGTGTTTATGTTTTGCTTTGGTAATAATCATATTTCTCAATCTAGGGCGAGCCGGGTGAACCGGGTCCGCCAGGACCACCAGGTGAACCGGGCAATTCGGGCGTGGCCGGCGAACGTGGACCGCCCGGCGAAACTGGACCACAGGGACCGCAAGGTGAGACCGGTGCAGCAGGTCCAATGGGACCGCCCTGTGCGCCGGGCTTGCCTGGCCTTAAGGTGAGTCAACCTAGGGTGTAACAAAGAACAGCAAATGAAGATTGACAGACAGCCGAGAGAGAATGAGAGAGGTAGAGATAGAGGAAGAGCGAAAGGTAGAGGAAGAACTAAAGATAAAGGGCAGGGTGTAGGTATTGAAAGCGATTCATAAGTAAAACAAAGATGTCACAAGGATTAATGCACTATTTGTATCTGTTGGATAAACATTGTGACATTTTAAGTGAGTCGTCGGTAGACATGTGTATGTGTGTGTGTGTGTGAGTTTGCGTGTGTCGGTTGTCTGTCTGTTGGCTGTCTGCCTTTGTTCGACTGATTTTCCCATTGTCTGTTTCATGGGTTTTCCACGTTATTTATCGTTTATTTATGTATTAAGCGCCTGCCCTTTTTTCCTGCTCTACCCAACGATTTCCACTTAAATTTTCCCTATGACTCATTTTGGTTTGTCGTTCACAGGGCGACAAGGGTGATCGCGGTGATCGTGGACTCACCACAACCATCAAGGGTGATGAGTTTCCTACGGGCATCATCGAGGGTCCGCCTGGACCTCCTGGACCACCTGGTAAGTGTCATAGCAGCGACAAGCAGCTGCCACTTAACTTAACCATACTAAGATACAGAAACAAATACAGATACATATATATATATATACATATGTAAGTATATACATACGTAAACCGCAGGCTTATTATTGTTTGGAAATCGATCGCATCGTCGGGGTTTTTTCTCTTTCATTTTTTTTTTTCAAGTGTTGCCACGCGGCAGCCTCATCTGCGGGTCGTTTAATTTATTGCCTCGTCTCGGTTTTTCGAACTCCACCCACCCTGTGGTGACCCTGCCTCGGCTCTCTAATTGAGTCATTGACTAGCGCTGTCCCATTAGAGAGCACATTTTGGATTTGGATTGGGATTTGAATTTGGTATACATTTGATTTTGGTTGGTGTGAAAAGTAGCTCGTTAAAATGTAAATCAAACACCGAATATCAAATGCCACATAGCTCATAGACGTCTGTCCTTCTGTCCGTCCGTATGTCTGTCTGTGTGAGTGTCTGGGTGTCGCATGCCATTAAATGCATTTCCCTGCCTCATTTTTTATTGCATCAGAAATATTTGTTCATTTGTTTTTTGTTTTTTGTGTATTTTCTGTTACGTATATATTATATTTAGCTTTTGGTTTTTCTTTATTTTTGTTTTTGTTTTTTATTTGTAGCATAGTTTTTTCCACATTTGGAAATTTGTTTGTGCCTCTGCCGCATTTTGCGATAACATTTACGACCTTTGTGTGTGTGCCACATGCCACAAAGTTTTGACGTCGACGTCAATTAACTGCCCCACAAAAATTCATAGCCATAGGCAACATCAGCAGCAGCAGCCTCCTCCTACACCAATGGGTCTACGCCCACAACAAATTCCATTTATACTATACTGGCTGGGTTTTACGGTCTGACCTAACATATTTCTGCACTTTATGCGATTTTAATAAACGAAAATAGCCCCCAAAAACGAATAGTTGCTAGGCTCTAGGCCATCCACTAGTATAAACCAATGCCTATTCCAATCCGAGACTGTGTCCCAATCCCAATCCCAATCCCAATCCAAAAACTGTAACCGAATTCGAATTCGTATAGGAATCCCGGCGTTTGTCATAAAAATTTGTAGACCCGTAGCGCTTGAAACACACTTACCGCAGTCGTAAAAATGCAACTTTATGTCATTTATGTTGCTTTTAGCGGCTCATTAGCATTGCTACTCGTTTCCCTCCTCCTCCTGACCCCACTACACACCAATCCGCACCATCAAATTCCCATTTCCCATGCCACACTTCCCATATACCTCCACCAATACCATGAGTTGTAGCTCATGTTTCGTTTCCACTTTGTAGGTAGTTTACCTTTTGCCCCCAGGTTGAATGATCTCGGGCTGACCAATTGTTTTATTAGGGGTATTCAGTGCATGCAATATAAACACATTATGGCCAACTGTAATTAGGGTTAAAGAGACATCGTCATAAATTTGAGGTGGAATAGTTGTAGTAGATCTTGTGCTCTTGGCTTTGTAGGAAGTACAATTTCACGTTTATTACTTTACATGAAAACTTTATTTTCATCCACAATTCAACCAAATTTAAAATTTATTTAATAATTTGATTAGGGTTCAGTTGATGGTTTTATGGGTTGAATTTAAAATATAATTTGAAATCTTGCGGTAGTAAAAAAGTTTTGGTAATAAAATTCTACAGACAGAATGTTAATTAAATTATTGAAATGTAATACAAGAACATTTTAATTTATGTAGCAAATTTATAGATTTCTTTATAGAATTTGATTTTTTTGTAAGATATATACCTTGAAGAAAGGAATTTAATTGATATTTGAGGGTTTTACTTGGCAGAATGAAGCAAAAATGCATTATTTATAAAGAATACCTTATACTATTAGATGAATTTCTTAAAAAAGTATATTTTTTCATTACATAATCACATTTTAAAGATTATCATAAACCAACTTAAACTAATATCTAAAATCCTATAGCAAAATTAAATTACACATACCCTTCCATTAATTGGTCAAACATGCATAAAGCAATATTAGATTTTCTCATAGAATTCGGAGCTGAGTTTACAGATTTTCAAATTGAATGCCCTTAATGCAGTTTGAGCAACAAGCAACGCTATCAATTAGAGGCTTGCTATGACCCGCATCTGGTTGCCTCCCACTTGCCTTATCATCATCATCATCATCAAAAGCAACAGCAGCAACATCAGCAACGGCAGCAACATCAACGAAATCAACAACATCAACGACATCAGCAACATCAGCACAGCATCAAAGTCATGTTCTTTTCGTTGTTGTTTGTCGCATGTTGTCGCTGTTGTTGTCGCTGTTGTTGTTGATGTTGTTGATGTTGTTGATGTTGTTGTTGCTGTTGTTGTTGCAAGTTGCAGTTGTGTGTTAATGTTGTTTGTCCATTGTTTTTAGATTTCTTCGGCTAGTTTGCAGCAACAAGATGTACTGCTGCGATAGCCACAGTTGTCGTCGGTTGCCCAAATGCCCAAAAAAAGGCAGCACTGAGCCCAACGAGCACCCCAAGCACCCCGACCACCAACAACTGCCCCTATATTATATATATACCTATATAGTATGACTGTGGCATCACTATGTGTGACCACCCCCTCTCTATCTCTGTCCACACTCCTTCTCTGTCGCCCTCTTTCTGTGTTGATGGACATGAAATTGCAATTTATTTTCCGAAATCAGCGTTGGATACGATTCGAGTTGAGTTGAGTCGAGTCATGGGACATGCGTCTGGGATTGAAGTTGTGCTGTGTCGCTGTTCTTGGTTCTCCAATCTCTGGTCTCTGGACTCTGTACTCTGTACTATGTTCTCTGGGTCTGTTCGTAGTGGCATGGACTTGAGTCATTTGGGCTTGATTTGAATAAATTGAATGTCATTTGTATTTGGAATTCTTTCATCTGGTCATCCTACGTCTCGGCTGCTTATCTTATCGTTGTCGTAATTAGTTAAGCTGACTTGTGCTTTATGTGTGGGCAAACGCATACCAAGTGAGAAACATTGAGAGGGAGACAGAGTGGGTAAGAGAGAGAGAGAGAGAGAGAGAGCTAGAGATACGCACAGTCAGAGCTATAGCTATAGCCTGAACCTGAGGATGTTTTGGCAATTTAATGTGTCATTTATATGTTCTATGTCTGTGTTCAGGAAATGCTGGCTCCAGTTCCAGCTGTGCTCTAATATCACCACCAACAACAATAACAACAACAATAGGAAGAGAAAAATGTCAATTTATTTACTGATTTATTTGAATTCCATTTCATTTCATTTTCCTTTTGCCATCTTCACATTTTCCTTCATCGTTGTCGTTCTACGTTTTACGTTTTTTGATTCCCTGTAAGTATTTTTGATTGCATTTCAGCCGGAACTCACTGTGATTCTGAAATTAAAACTTATCATTTGCACTTCATCTGCATTGGCTTCTAGTAAACAAAAAGGCTCAAAGCCCGGGAAAATTGTAAATGCGACAGCTGAAGCAGCAAATCCAATATCCTGGCTATACCATACCATAAATCCAATAGAGGACTCTTGGCTAGAACTTGTTGTGGCATAGTTTTTTTTATTGCTATTTTGTTTTTTTTCTTTCTGTACAGTGGCTGAAATTGTCGCCTGAAATGCTTAACTGTAAATTATGCCAAAACATAAATACAAAATACAGAGCAGAAGCAAGAGCAAGAGGAATAGCAAACGCCGTGTCCGAGTCTAAAAACAAAGAGCGATAGTAGAAATGCTTTATAAATAAAAGCCAACCCACAAGCTGTCGGTGCAGGCAAATTTATGCACAAAGACAGACAAACAGATACAAAGAGAGAGAGAGAGAGAAATAGAGAAAAAAGAGAGCGAATGATAGAACGAGACAACAGTTGATATAGGTGGGCGAGGGGGCTTTAAGGGCCCGGTCCTTTTGCAGCTCATTGTGGCCGTAATTTTACGAACTTCATAAATTTTCTATATCTTTTCACACGCACAGCAGCAACAGCAGAAGCCCCAGACGCATATACCAAGCTCATTTTGACATGACGCCCAATTGGTTTTATATACGATATGAACTCTGTTTGCCCACCCAACTCAACATCTCCGCTATATGTGTCTATTTATCCCTATATATGTGATGTGTATATGTGTATATATAGAGATACATATGTGTGTGTTTTTTGTGTGTTTGTGTTTGTCTGTCCATATTTGGTCGCATTTAATAGCCACAAACAACGGCAAGCCGAAAAAACAATTTCTCATTATATCAACCAAAACAGGTCGTCGCATCATTGTTGCTTTTGTTTCATTGGTTGTTGTTGTTTACTTACTCCATTGTCGTTGTTGTTGTTGTTGTTGGTGTTATGTCACTGTCAGCCTGAATTTACGTAGTGGCACAGTGGCACAAATTGCTAGTTTCACGCTGCATTTTGTTGAAATCTTGTTTATAGGAATTAGCCATGGCAAATGGGAGAAGTAAAATTTTGAATGTATTTTAAATTGCCTCAAAACGTAGAAACAAGCAGCTGTTATGTTATTGTTTTCCTAAGAAAAATTTATGAAAATTTAAAGTTCAATAAATAAATTTTTGTAAATTTTAAATGGATTTAGAATAATAATACATAACTTCGTAAAGTTTCATAAAATTTGAATATTTAAGGCCCGCAATGCTTGCAAAATATATAAGCCAATGAATATATTTCTTAATATCTTTAACAATTTTCCATTGTTTCAACTAAAGTTTTAAATGAAATTTTTAGTTAAGAAATTCCTTAAAGCATAATTAACTTAAAAATAAGAAAGAATACTGTATAACTTATATCTTGTGGCTGTACAGCCCAGAGCACTTGGCTTGCTCTCAGAGAACTCCTTTTCATTTTAGGTTAATTCAAGCAATTTTCCTATTTGCAGCCAAATGCAAACGCTGCAGTTTTTTTTTTTTTTTTTTCAAGTCTAAAATACTCACACACTTACACACACACATACATATAGATGTGTGGGTTTAGCTGTGAAATACCAGGTAGCTTCTACCTGGGAGAAAATGGGTCAAGTTAGTTGAGTGAGCCACAGGCCTCATTAGCATAGAACGAGCAGTTGGCAACCACTGTGAACTTTTAGGCATTTTACTCGTTTTTTCTTCTTCTTAGTTGTTGTTGTTATTTTTTTTTTGCCGTTGTTTTGTTTTTTTTTTTTTTTTTGCAAATAAACAATTTGCATTTTAAACTAAGCCCAAAAGCCATCAACAGCAGAAATAATGGCAACAACAGCAAACGACAGTTGAACAAATTGCTGAATGAAAACTCGACAAACGCTTGTTGACTCAGCTCATAGATGAATGAATGAATGAATACGTGAATGAGTGAGCGAATGACTGTGACTGTGAATGAATGAATTAATGCTGACAGTCCATTCCATTGCACAGCGTTGAGGCGGAGCTATGTTAATAACGGGTATAATGTCAAAAGCAGCTACACCTGCTCTTAGTCTCTCTGTGCAGTACACTTGTCGCCTCTGATTTGTACATCTGATTATACGTATCTGTTGCTATATCTTTGGCTGTATCTGTATCTGCATCAGTGTTTGTGTATCATAGTCTCAGAGTATCTGGATTTCTAGTTAATTGAACAGGTATCTGCCACTGTATTATCTGCTTTTGAATGTGTTTATTCTTGTCTAACTATTCACATCGATAACTGAGAATCTCCTTCTGTATCTGCATCAAAGTATCTCTATGTTCATCTGATAGTACTTTGGTATACAAGCATCTCTAAATCTCTACTTATGTTCTTACTCATATGAGTTGAAATATCTTCCCTTAATTTGTTATAAAATATATGTATCTATATAGTATCTATCTATAGTAAAAGTATCTATTTATACTAAAAGTATCTCTAGTAGTTTGAATGTCTGATATAAAGATTTATTCTAGCTCCAATGACTTTAACCCTATTCGAGTATAATCAACTCTATTTAAGATTTGACGTATGGGTATCTGAACATCTACACAAGTATCTTTAACTTTTTGGAGTAACATCGTCACTAGAAAAATATACTTATATCTCAGTACATAATTGCCATTATCCTAGTATATTCAACACCATCAAAGTATCTTTTACCCTGCCCAAATAAATATTTTTGTTTCAGTAACCCTACACTTATAAACGTATATTTTCCTATAAATATATATGTGTGAGCACCTGTATCTCTTGTTGTATTCGTATCTGTATCTGTATCTGTATCCTTATCTATATTTGCATCCGTAATGTGGACCCGCGTATCTGCGTGTGATATGTATTGTTTACTCCGCATTGAAACCTGTCGCTGTATTCGCTTTTGTAAAATCCAAAAATATTTACATATTACAGGTCCGCCCGGAGATCGTGGGGAGCGCGGAGAAGCGGGACCCACCGGACCGGCCGGCCCGCCAGGCGAAAAAGGACCGCGCGGCAAGCGTGGCAAGCGGGTGAGTGTATGAGTGTATGAGTGTATATGAGTGTGGGTTATAATCAATGCGAAAACTCGTTTGCACTCAATTTTAATTAGAAAACAGCGAAAACGTGGGGCGAAAAAAAAAACGAATGAAAATAAAATTGAGCAGGAAATTTATAATGAAGCAGAATATGATTAATATGTAAATTGCTGTGTAAATTTACCATTTTTCGTATATACTATACATATATATTTATATATACTTTTTTTTTAAATTTTTGTCTCTGTTGTTGTAAAAATGCGCAGAAGCGTGCTGCATTAATTTACAACCCAAAGGTTAATCTGTAAATATTTGTGCGCTCTACGAGCTGTAAATATTTCGCATCCGTATAACGTAGCTCTATCTAGCATTAGCTGGCGCCATCTGGCGAGCAGCAGACCTGCATGCTTGTACCGTATACCAACCTTACAGTATACCGTATGTATATATATTAGTTACGTGTGTAAATATGTACAAACACATAGACATTTATGATATATATGTATATATATATACATGTGTATATAAGGAAGCGTATGTCCTTGACTGTATAATGAGCATGTTTCAACTACCTGTGCATGCTCTGGGGAGTTGTAGATGGCGCTGTTGTTGTATCTACTTGTGCCATGAAACTAAACTCATTACAGTTCCAGACTTGAGGCGTACCAAGGCACCGGTAGAGGCAGCGGTACTCAACGTACGTTCTACTTGATGTAATGCCTTTGATTATTGGGAGACACCCAAAAAGTATCTGTGAGATACGCGTGCGCCTAATAGATATTCGCCGCGTGTCAAGCAACTGAAACTATGTGGCGCCTTCAACGCACTGCTGGAAATTGTTTATTTTCGCACCGTCTTTTCTTTTTTTATTATTATTTCTTTTCTTTTTTTTTTTGCAGCGTAAATCTTCAGCTTAATTTATATGCTTCAATTTTGTTGTTGTTGTTGTTGTGCTTTGTTTATGTTTGTCACAGCACCGAAAGTATCTGGAGTATCTGCAGCATTTATCTAGGCATTATGTGCACCCCACCAATGTAGCACCCTCTCTCTCTCTCTCTCTCTCTCTCTCTATCTCTGTCTCTCTCTCACTCTCTCTCTATCATTCAATCTTTACTCTCACGCCTTTGCCTGGAATGTCAACAGTGCAAAGATACTTAACATTTTTATTGGCACTTGCTACACTCTTCGTGAAAAACTGAGAGTGATACGGTTGTGGGGGGGATTGGTCTCAATGTGGCAGCTGTTGCCGCTTTCCCCGTATGACGTGCTGATGGATGCATAGGAATTTTCATATTTTCCTCTTCGGCTAAAGAACTGTTTTAATGCCAGGCAGTTGGGGTATCTCTAGTCGTAGCACGTGTTTGTGTGCGTTATGAAAAATGCATAAGCCCCCTTAGCTACGTTCAGCACGGAGATTTTTCTTTTCCATTTTCCGATTCTTCTTTCTTTTGTTGTTGTTTTGGTTGTTGGTGTTGTTGTTGTTGGTCGCGAGTTGCCGCAATGCTGCGCCTTTTGCGCAAATATTTGCGCGTTTTGCCAATTTTCGTAAAAACAGTCTGATTATTGTACAGCCAATACAGCACGCACACAGATACACACACAAACACACACACACACACACACACACACACACACACACATAGATTCACAAAGAATGTGTCTGAGCTGTGGCAGCGTCATATAACACGCCTTTGGCCAACTGCTGTTACCCGCCTCATTGGTTTTGGCCATTTCTCTTATTATGCCTTTTGTTGTTGCCGTTTTTTTTTTTTTTTTTTTTGTTCGATGTTTGTTGTTGGCATTGTTATTGTTGTAATAACGCGTAATAACAAAACAGCATAAGAAGCAGCAAGTCTGCCACTAGAAACAAAAAAGAAAACAAACACCAAGTGGCAACTGGCAACTGGCAACTCGCAACGTGCAACATTCTCTTTATGACTTCTGCGTCGATTTCCTTTGACTTATCGCGTGGGTTGCTCGAAAACTAATACTAAATATAAAATGTGAACAAAATCCTTAAATATATTCTATATATTTTACAATAATATATATATTTTTAAAGCCAACATGATCTATCAAGTCCAAAATAACTCAAGTTTGAATATAAATTCTACACGATTAGTATAGAGATTAGAGTAGAGATTGGAATGTAAGTTTGAACAGAAGCAGGTTCAAGACATGTTGGTGTAGAAGGTAGTAGAATGTTGAAGGCATAGAAGGTAGTTAGTAGAATATAGAAGGTACAGAAGGTTGAATAAAAGATAGAGGAGAACGTTTATTAGAAGTTAAAATAGAAAACAGGTTGGAGACCACTGTAAACAGAGGAGTATAGTAGAGTGGAAAAAAGAGAAATGAATCCTTTTTTCGTAAAAGAAATCGAAACATCTTAATGAAATAAATTAAAGTTTTACTATGCATATATATTTACCATTTATTTATATATTTAATATATCCCAAAAAACAGTTCATCGTAAGTTTTTATTTGTGTTACACCTAATTCTTAGGCCTCAATTAACAGTCAAATACTGAAAGTTATTCAAACGAGCTTTAAGCAATTTGTGGCTAAATAGATAGGGCCTTAAATATATTGTAGTTCTTCTCCCACACTCACACACAAACACTGGAAAAAATTTAGCATAATCTGCGCTAAAGTAACGTGAATTTATGTTAATTAAATTTAAGTTCAACTACAAAGTGGGCGAAATAGAAAAGCCAGCGCCAGCTACACAACATTAGCTCCTAAATTGCTATATTTATCACTGGGCGAAACTTTTATGGCCCACCTCTCTTCAGGTTTTTAGCTGCGGGTAATGCATGACACTGCGCCCCCTAAAACCCCACTATCCCGGTTTAAGCTCCATGCCTTTGCCTTCGCCTTTGCTTTAGCCACGCCTGTGTGGCATGTTAGGCGCACTCGTGCCAGGGTGCTCGAATGTGGCGATTACCACTGGGCACGCCCCCTTCTGGTGTCCCCCGCGATAGAGCAGCGCCTCATTGTGAGTAGCTGCAGCGACGTGATGTCAAAACAAATGAAAGTCATAAGAAACGGCAGGCAGTCGCTGAAATCGCAGCTCCGAGCACCCAAAACAAAGCAAAACAAACAGAAAACTTTTTTGGCAACAAACAAAAGTTCGCGCCCCAAACTCAGGTCCAAGCTACACAGAGACCCCCACAGATACCAAATCTCATACACCCAGACCTCAGACTCCAGTCGGTTGACTAGTGTGCCTTGGCTCAGGCAGTGTAGAGCATAAAAAATTATTTGCAACAATTGCCATCATCTTCGACTAAGGCCTTCTCTCTGTGTGACTGCGGCTGAAACTGTGACGGTGTTTGTGAGTGGGTCTGGGTACCGTTCAGCTGCTGAAACGTGACGGCTCCCGGCGGCAGCAACAGCAGCAGCAGGGCGTCGATTTTTCAATTCGACTATCAGCGGCTTTGATTTTCCTCGGAAAATGCTATGCTGTGGTGCGGCACAGGCGTCAGAGCAGAGTCATTAGAATGAATGAAAATGTGAATAGCAACATGAATGTGAATGTGAATTGTGCATAAAAATGTGAATAACTGTGAGCCCGACAATGATGCCGACAATGATGTTGGCTGCGATGGAGCAGACGATGATGAGTACGCTAATAATGTCGCTACTATGTATGAGAATTCAAATGATGATCATTTGAATAGTTAGAACACCCTAGGATATAATGTGAAAGAGATTTATGAAACTATTGATGATATTTGCGCAGACAATGAATATAAGTATAGTAATAGGGTGTAATGATAATGATGACGATGATATTGATCAAGTTCAAGAAGCTAACGAACTGAAACTGAAAATGATAATTGAAATTTTGCTGGTGATTATGATAATATTAAAAAACTTGTTCCAATTGTGATGAAGCTTATTTTTCTGAGGATGGTATATCAAATTATTTATTAACATTTTTATATGAACTTTCATTAATTTTGCTAATCATAATTCTGACTTCGATGATTCGAAATTTTGCTTATCCGCGCCTCATACATCAAATTTCCAACTCAACACATTCGCTTAAAGCCCATAAATTTCCCGCAGAATTCATGGAAAACTTTTCAACAATAAAGCGAGCAAAAAAAAAAAAAAAAATTAGCACAGTCTGCTTGTACTAAAAAAAAATTCTTGTAATTAGTTCAGCAAGTCATAAAACGAGCACACAAAAATTGTGCCTATTATTAAAAACATTTATGGCCATCATACGATGCCATGGTCCATATGAGAAAATATGCCTCATTGCATGGGATGATGGATTTAAGCGAACAAAGCATCAGAAGAGGTTAAGCTATAAATACCCTGTAAAAAGTAGAAATGTAAAACAAGAGATAACTAAATTTTATGTTAAAACGAAATATTTGATAGGGTGCAAATTCTGTAAACTGTAGATTATCTCAAGAAAAAGAGAAGTTTTGCTTAAACTCAAAATATACATAGGGTAGTTGGTAGGCTTAGCACACGCGACTGCAGCACTCATCGCTGTGACCGCCACGACCATAAAACGAAATGAAATGAAACGAAACGCAATTGTTGGCATTATAAATTTGACATGTTATTTTCGTCGCCTCGTCAGTATCAAATGCTCGAGACGAGACGCAATTGCGTCATTGGGGAACATTGGGGGAACAAATTGTATATCGACTGGAACAGACGCAGACAGAGCCAAAGGGGGACAGCCTGAAGCCTAAACATTGGGACAGATCTGCCACACGACACACAGAAATACACAAACGCACACTCATAAATACACTCATATACAATCGGATGTGAACTTAAGACCTTTGATGAGTTGGCATCGATGTGAACTAGCACAAAAGAAAAATGTCTCAAATGGTACTTAGTACCTGCAAGAATGACAAATTCTAAGCCCACAATTAATGGTAGTGCGAACGAGGTATTGGGAAATAGGGTGCGTATATATATGTAAAAATTTTTAGTATATAAAAAATATGAATGTATTTTTGTTTTTGTAAATAGAAATACCTACATCATAATTAAAACTGTCGTCACAGCTTTTTATTCAAGCCATTAAATAATTTTGCATTTAATAAGCTTAAATATTTCAACATCATTTGATGTTGGCGTTATGTTTTATGGCCTAAACCCATTGAAAATGAGGTCATTAATTATTGTTTGAATACATGTACAGTAGTTCAGATATAGAGTAAGAGTACTTACGTAAATTATAATAGAATCATAACGTATGAATAGAAATAGTTTGAAATATTCACTACAGTTTTGATTTAATCAATCTATCTTTGTACTATTACGTAGATCTTGAGAAGTAAGACATTTAGAGAAGTAAAATTTATAATTTCATTAGAGAAACTTCAGCTTACTACGAATATTAAATTGTCGATTGCAACCGACTGTTCAGTCTATCTATTTTTGTAGTATAATATATTTATAAATGTGAAAACTGTTGGCAGCTTTTGGTAGTCGTAGTTATAGTGTTGTGATCAGGAAACATATTAAATATTTAAATTCATTTCTAACTGTGTGCGATGCTCTATAACTACCCAACTCTACTGACTCTCTATACCCAAATACCTACATTCAGTGTGGCACACGCCCACTGGCAACTGGGGCGTATGATGAATATCCAATGAGTGCAGAACAAAGTTCTATTTATTATGCGCGTTGGCTTTAACTCTATGGTTTTTTTTTTGTGTTTGCCATTTTTAATAAAGTTGAAACAATATTTTACGCACACACTAAATCCTATACTTATGCAAAAGACAAAAAGAAGTAAACATATAGAGTGTGAGGGAGAGTATACGAGAAATCTTAGACGTATCGCTTGAAGGCCTCAAGCACGGTGCGTCTGCTCTTGAAGCATTTATGTCAAATTTATGCTAATATATTTTACAATCGTCGCTTAGTCCCATGTCTCATGTCTCATGTGTTGTCTTTTCGCTTGGGCCTTTTGAAATCTGCATAAATTTTAACTGGCAGCTCCCTTTTCTTCCTGCCGCTCACAAAGAGCGTGGGGCAAGTTTCGGTAGCTTGAACTACGCGTAAACTGAGTGTGCAAATCCTGGAATGGGAATGTGTATGTGGGGTATGGGTAGGAAGTGTGGCAGGTTGGTGTGTGTCGTGTGGCGTGTGTGTTTGCCGCTCTGGTAAATAGAGTCATAAAAATTGCCGTTTCGAGAAAACAACATATCGGTTCAGTCGTGTAGAATCGACAGTGAGATGAGCTGTAATTTGACTATAGATAAACTTACATGTATGTTATATATTATATATGTATATTATATATTATATATGACTACTAAGTTGAACCTAGGGATTAATGTCACCTTAACGCTCAAAATTTAAAATTCATTAAAATAAAAATGGTTCTTAGAAATATGGGACTTAAGATTGAATGTTCTTAGAATTTGGAGAACAAAAAGAAAAATAGAATAAAAACAAACAAAGAAAAGAAAAACCAAAAAACTTTTTGAATTTTTGTAGTAAAAGTGACGCACATATACAATAAATAAGGAATTATATACATAAAGTGAGAAAGAAATACAAACGTTTCAGTAATTTCTTGATGGAAATAGATACTTGTTAGGCTCACACCTTTGTATAAACACAGCATACTCCATTTTAGTCACTTGCCTTAAGAAACTTTCAGATTCGTTACACGTGACACGACGGCAACAACAACAAGCGCCCCAAAATGGCAACCCCAAAATGCTAGGGTAATGTGATCCCTTGCCAACCTTCGCTACCCTATCCTTTACTGCCCCGTTTCCTCCGCATCTGCCGTGGATGAAATCTTGGTCGAAAAGCCAGAGTCAGTCGCATGTGGCGCACCGCTGACGACGACTTTGCGAGTTGCCGCCCAATCGAAATATCTTCAACTCGCTTACGTGAAATCTAAACGACAGCGACAAAAGCCCAAGACGAAGCTATATCTCTCACTCACTCTAAGCCACTCCCAACTCACTCTATCTTATTTTCTCTCTCAGGCTACATGTGTGTTGTTGTTTGTCTTGATATCCTTTTGCTGTAGCTGCCACTCAAAAGGATGTGACCCTTTTTTGTTTTTTGTTTTTTCCTTACAATTCGTTTTGGGTGTAGCCTAAACGACGCAATAAGCTTAACACTTTTCCCACTTTTCCTCATCTAAATCTCAGCGCGAGTTTTCATTGCTTCTGCTTGACTTGATGCTCACTTGAAGTTGACTCGACTACCCCCAAAAAGACATTCATGCAGTCAAACTCTATATATGGTTGATAGAGCCAATTGGCTATGACTATATCTCTGTGTCTATATCTACTTCTATATCTAGAACTGTATGTGTCTGACGTCATTGTTCATTGAAAACTGCGCAGCATGCAAATTTCCCCTTTGTGGCAAATTTTTCTGATATTTTCTGGCAACCCTGGCAATTATTTTGCGGTCAATGTTCCATATATCTTCGATTGCAGATTGAAACCAATATGAAAAGCCCAGCAAAAATCGGTCAAGCATGCCACACATACCACTCACTGTCGTTGTTTCTGTGTGTGAGTATGAGTGTGAGTGTGAGTATTTGTGTGAGTGTGTGTGTGTGTGTGTTTAATGTTGCCCCTGGGGTGTGCGTAACTTTTATTTTATGGCAACCGATGATGAGCGCGCATTGGGAGCTGAGCTCCAAACGATTGAATAAAGAAATCGCACACAGTAGCTA